>JAYKKT010000074.1:5207500-5407500 GCA_036023115.1 Brasenia schreberi | reverse complement strand
TTAGACCCAAAAGAACCGAATACAACAACCCCAGTTCCTTTAGATAATCAATTTCACGGTTGGGTTTGGATGACAAAATTACTGGATCCGACTGGAGTAAGTGAGCGGGTTGAACTTGTAAACATTTTAAATCAATTGTTTTTGGAACCAAATACTGAATGCTGAATCCGGGTCTATTTCTTAATTGGTTTATTTCTTGTTACCAAATCTAAGCATAATGGCGGTTTAAAGATGTCCCTTGGAGATAGATCTCTACCTGTACTACCTGTTGACCTGGCTGGTTCCACCAAAACCTGGAACCTTAACCAAATCCGGCCAGTTCCAGGTGCAGTTCCCTCGCTTCTAGGTTCAGGTTCTGTTTCGGCTCCTGGATCCTGAACTGAGGGTCCTCGATTCTGGTTACCTCATTCCGTTCCTGGGAGTATGGAATTGGAACTAGGTCCAGTTCCCATTATGATCAGACGTGAGCCTCATCGAGAAGTAAAAAGCAGGGTGCCCGATTATGAGGCCTAAGGGTGGGCCTCTGGAATTGGAACTAAAGTTTCATTTCCGTAGTCTTGACCTTGCAATCACTCATCCTCTTAGGGTCCAGTTCAACCCACCAAGCTAGTTCCAAGACGGGTCACCTCTATTCACTTCTTTTCTAACGTAACAGCAATATGCAATTACTGTAATTAGATGACGAACACTTTAAAAAAGATAAAGTAATGAAAGGTTTAAAATTATATTCATGAGAACATCAATTAAGATTGCATGCAATAGACCCACTTAAAGCTTGTGAAAAGCTTGATGTTGATTTGGGTCCGGATCGTTTTGTTTTCTAATTTATAATCCAGTTTATTTAGTTTTTATGAACAAGCGAATCCGTTCAACGATTCTGCGAATCCTTGTGATGAAAAATAAAATTTAATTTAAAGAACCGTCTCTGACAAGATGGATCTTCACTATTTGAATTTGACCACTTCAACACTGCTACGAACGGCCGGCCAACAGTTGAGCCGAAGTTGACCGGATTAGCCCAAACCCAGAATATATCCTGGCCTAGCCGACTATAGCAAGTCTGAACACTAGCTAGCCCGGCCAGTTTTGGTGGTACAACTAGAGAGTACCACAAAACTATGTCTCATCTACACTGTTCACAAAGGTACGTAAGAGGACACGTTACATGATCTCGAAGTTTGTAGGCCATTCGATATCAAGTCCAACAGAAACAAAAAAAAGCATGTGTCATTCATTTCTTTTCGATTGATGTGGTCTCACATGATCATGATATTCTTATTTCTTGCACGTTATTCTCTTGATGTATTTCTCACTCATTAACTTTCAGCTGCCCGTAGCATTTGTAATGATCATTATGACAAAAGATTGCCTTTTAATCACAATAGTAAGATTGGTAGACAGTCTTTTAAACTCTTTCATATATATATATATATATATATATATATATATATATACACACACCTATCCACTGTGCATTTAACTCTCCAACTTTATGGAGGCAAAGTCTAAGTTGGCTTCACCGATGATGATGGAAAGTTAAATGTTATAATCATGGCGTCAGTGTTCTCTCCAAAAATTGGATCTTGCACACCATTGACATAGTGAGTAATGCTCATTCATTTTTTTAATGGTATGAGTATATTGAAAGTTTTAACAGTTTTTATAAAAGTACATAAGAAAATGTTATTTCACTCGTGCTCCAAGAGTACAGTGAGACATGAGTGAGTAGCAGTAGTGGTGGATAGGATTCTCTCTCTTTATATATATATATATATATGTATGTATGTATATATATATATATGTATATATGTATATATATATGTATATATGTATATATATATGTATATATATATGTATATATATATGTATCTATATATATAGTATATATGTATCTATATATATAGTATATATATATATATATATATATATATATATATATGTATCTATATATATATATATATATATATATGTATCTATATATATCTTTGATAACAACAAGAGGGTCTTCACCCAAACTATCCTAACACACTTCCTCCGACAATCAATTATATGTATATATAAGAATAATAGGATATTATAGGAGTATATATTCTTGAATTTTAGCCGTTCAATCACTTTTGATGGACGTGGAGCTTCATCAAGAGTGACTGGACAATAGTACTACCCTATCATTCATATATATATATATATATATATATATTTCCTTTTCTCAAAGATCTAACCAATTACATTACTACAACAAAGGCTGACTATTTCATCTAACAGATGAGATCTAATGCAACATTTTTTTTTGTGTGTGAGAGATAATACTTCAAATATGGGAGTTGAATTTCCGAATGTCGGGTGATCCAAACACTATTAAAAAAGAAGGCCATTAATCAGACCTTTAATTATCAGGTAAATGCTTGTAGGTGGATCAGAACTTACACTCAAGACCATTCATTTTGAACTTATTATGTTCCATAAGACTAGCTGATCTGGTTAGGCTTTAAGCGACATAATTAAAATGTATATACAATATATTACATAATTTGTTTGACTTATATGGTCATACTTAATACAATTTTCTATTCAAAAAAGAAAAAGAAAAATAATAGATGGTTGGGGCATTTATATTTCTTCATCAATCAATCTCGACCTTTGGAAACAAGAACCACATATTTCCTGGAACATTCTCAATCTGGCTCTTTGATTGCACTAAATTAAGAACTTTGTTTTTAGTTAGAGCTATCGACGAATCATATAAATTAAATCAATGAGTTAAAAGAATGACGGAAATAGCGTTGGTTCCTTCATCTCCCGTTTCCTTCTCGAGAAATGGGTTGCTTCAAGTATGTTTTCATCCATTCAGCAGGACTAAGTGAAAACATTTCATGTTGCGGGTTGTGTCATGTCATTTTCTCTTCATCATAGAAACAGGTCAACCAAAACACAATCTGCTTTTAGAGACTTTTTGGGTTGCGATCATGTCAGGTGTTATATTCCCATTAATTTCGTCCACTGCCTCGTTAATTCGTGTCACTGTCAAAAATAAGTAAACTTGAAGAAGACTTGTTTCTTTTTTGTGTTGCTTTGGGTATGCATAAACAATAACTTGGGGTTAAGTTCATATCGGTTTTCGTGTCGTGTCTTCTTCAGTGCAGGAGTGAGAAAGGCTTTCTTTTCTGTTCGTCTTTAACTTCTTTTCTTCTTTATAGATTCATATCAGAGTTAGCGCTCAATAAATGTGGCAGTCTAAGTTTGGCATAAAGAGCATAATATATATACATATATATACATATGTATATATGTATATTATGGTGAAAAGAAAAGTAGAAAGCGTTGGTGACTCCTGCGCACGTCGACCGCACGGGAGGGAACACAATTCCTTCATTAATGCACCATAATTGAATAAGGGAAACTGAAATTTACTGGAACAGTCTTCCATCTCTGTTCAATGGCACTCGGTTCCCAACACATTTTCAACGAGGGTCCCTTGACACTTACACATGCAAACACGATATCAAAGTGAGCCAAGCTCCTGTAAGCTAGTTGAGACTAACTTGATGATAACAACCGACTCTTTCTTATCGTAAGTACCGGTCCGAGCTTGACCTAATGGTTGCTTGCGAGCTCATCGAGCTGTACATAATCCTCAAAAAAGGATCGTTGGATCTTTTACGGTCTTGCTCATACTCGAGCTTGCTCAATCTTGAAAAAGAAACGAATTGAACTCCAGTTGTGCGAACACGGGTCGATCCAAACTCGAGATTGGAGATCGAAGACCATTTGAGCATTTCTTAAATGAGCCAAGCTGAGCTTACCTATGCTGGTATTCGAATTGGGTCAATTACACTCCTACAGAACAACTCAGACATGCATGAACACACGAACTTGACTGTTCTGTGATCTCATCTATTATGCACTGTAAAAGACGTTTAAATAAAGTCTGGTCTATACTTTTGAAGCAATGTACTGGTTCGAATGTATTGCACTGTAGTATACAACGACATTTGTTCGTGTTCGTGTCTAGCTCTTGTGTTGTGCCAGACTAAAGCAGACCGTCTCAGCATATAAAGTCGATTCGAGTACAAAAAAGAGCACGCAACTCAGTTTATAGAACACACAGGCTCCCTAAAATGACCATATGGTTTGCAGCCGGACCTAAATTGAGCTTGTTTGAACTTGGGTGCCGAGCTCAGTGTTCGTAAAAGATTGAGATGACACGATTCCGTCTATTGAATTAGCCAACTACACTGTGATGTTAACAAGATGCATGAGCCTGGGTCCGACGGTGATGCAGTTTGAGCTTTGTGTCGCATAATTAGCAAGTCTCATATGGGAAGAACCATACTCATCCTATTGAGAGAAAGTTGATGAGTGCATGCATGGCATAGGGATGGTAAATCTATGTTTCGGGTCGTGTTCTTGCATGCCATTTTATTTTCAGACCAGAAGAGTTAGATCGTCCAGTGCATGACCTTATTTTTCGAGTCACTTTCAGTGGACGTGAGCAGACTTTCAAGTCTTGGTCATTCGGGTCTGAAAACTCACCGGCATTACTGTCATGTTTTGGATCGTGTTCACGTCTTATCGTGCATGAAACTGCCAATAATTCATATACCCGTCACATATGAAATAGCAACTTGAGCACTATCCTTTTTCTTATTTTACCTAGGATGAATACGCAGAATTTTTTCGGGTCATATTTGTGTCAAGTATGAGAGAGATCGTCAACTTTCCATAATTGCATGGAAAGGTGAGGACAAGGCAAGAAGAGTTTTAGAGCACAAGAGAAGAGAGGGGTGAGCGTGTGCCGGTCAAACAAAGGTATGAGACTCTCCTTCCTCGGTTTCCTCTTCTCACACACTGACCAGACAACACCCGGACGGCGCGGTCCAAGCGCCCTTTCCAATCTCTTTTCCTACAGCCTCGAGAGAGAGAGAGAGAGATGGATAATAAAAGACCCACATTAAACCAACTCCTTGAAGTTTTACAATATTATACAAGATACATATATTATATTATACATATTAGAGAGAGAGTAAGGATCGTATTAAATCAATCCCGTTGAAGTTATATAGTTTACTGTATTCTTGAAAAGAAGGGAAGTTTTATAACATTATATTTAATGCATGCAGTTCCCATCTTCTAACGTATAGTAAATAGCTACGCGACGCAACTGGACAACTATCTAAGGAGGAGTGGCATTTGGTTTGGGGTGAAGGCCAAGCAAAACAACAAATACAATGAAGAAAAAGCAGTCCCCCTCACGCACTGCTGAATGAAACGCAAAATTTGCTTTGGTTTCCTTTCGTAAAAGCTCTGCCTTTTCAAAGAAACGGCGCCTGGGTCCCCCCACAGTGACATCAACCCTCCGGCGCGTCCGTTACATGCTCCTTCCCTTCCTACGCGTGGCACAGTAAAGGACATGACCCTCATGTACCCCCTCTCTCTCTATATATACTTCCGTCATCTAGTCTATGGAGAGTTGGAAATGACTTTAATAAGGGTCCGTGGTTTTGATGGGGAAGAGAAGGGCACTTTGATAACAAAGACCCATGAATCATGTGAGATGTGGGGAGGAGATGTTTGTCTCTATTCCTTTTATATTATCAAGGTCGTTAATCATCCAGTCCTCTTATGTACATAAGATGAAGAAGGTTAGAATAATATAAGAATGATCGATTATCGTACCGGAGCAGGTAGACTTTGGTAACAACGATAGCGCGTCCATACTTCGTCTCATTGAGCCCTCCCACCTTGGCTTGGATAGGAACACCGCGTTCCCGCTCTTACGTACAGGTGCTTCTCATCTCACCTCCCACACATACATACATATATAGATAAATACACATACATATATAAAAAATATAGATACATATATATACATACACATATAAATAAACAGAGTGTGTGAGTTTGATATACTACATCGTTAAGATTTTCAATCATATCATAAGTATATAAATGGTAAGCATATTAGACTTTATATATGTGTATATATATACAACAAACAAATATGTATAATACATATAGGGAGAGAGATGAAAACTTGTATATACTAAATGCTCGCGGATACTAGCTCGTTGTGCAGCTGAATGTGCGTTAGATTGAATTATAACAAAAGCTCTTACCAGTGTGTTGGGGCGCACCAATGTGTCTCCACTAAATTGATGTATCCTGATTTACAATGTTGATTAAATATTGTCTTTTTTTGGGTTTTTTCACTTTTCTTTCCCCTTTTTCTGTCTTAGGTAAAAATCAATATAGAGAACACTTGCAATTCAACCAAAAACTGCTACGCACACCTAATGAAATAAAGGAGCCAGTACGAGCAAGCATACCGGACCCCCCCCCCCCCAAAAAAAAAAAAAATCGTCAACATAGATAAGCGCATATAGAGTTCGAAGAACTGATTGCTTTCGGCTGTTTTTGAGCCTTAAGCTGCTGATGTTTTACACTTCTAGAAACCCGTCTACTAGACTGTAACATGGTGAGCCAAGTGCGCACGCACACACACACACACACACACACATATATATATATATAGAGAGAGAGGTTAAATTGTAGAAGTGATACGGAAATGCAATAAGCAGAGGCGGCTGTTGGGAGTTGCTAGGGGATTTACAATCGCTTGCTTCACGCAAGCTGTTAACAAAGACGGAACAGTGGCAAGGGAGTGATGGTTTTGCGTGGCTTTGAAGACTCAAAGTTGAAAACTCTGCACCCAAATAAAAGTACATCAAATTTTCCAAAAAAAGTTAATTAAAACGAACAAAATCCTTCCTATAAATCTGTACAAATAGAGAGAGAGAGTCCTTTCCCTACAAAAGACTCTTTCGACAAATCCTGTCAAGTCTCTTTCCCTCAGAAGAAGAATTCTCTTCTTAATTTGCTGTTTGTGGAATTGCACCAACAATGAGCGGCACAAGCAGTGGTGGAGGTGGAGGCGGCGGCGGGGGGCCATGCGGAGCTTGCAAGTTCCTTAGGAGGAAGTGTGTGAATGCTTGCATCTTCGCCCCATACTTCGATTCCGAGCAGGGTGCCGCCCATTTCGCCGCCGTCCACAAGGTCTTCGGTGCAAGCAACGTCTCCAAGCTCCTCCTCCACATCCCTGCCCACAAACGCCTCGATGCCGTCGTCACCATCTGCTATGAGGCCCAAGCTCGCCTTCGCGACCCCGTCTATGGCTGCGTGGCCCACATCTTTGCCCTACAACAGCAGGTGAGATCATCAATATATATGTTTCTCAACTTTCTTTCTTTAAAATGAATCATGTAAATTCTTGCGTCCTTTTCTCTCCTCCTCTTTATGTTATCTACAAATAGCCTATGTGATTGTGTATGTTGTGTCTTGTGATTTGCACGACACCTTCTCCCCCCGCATGTTACTCAGATCTTCGTGTTTTACAAGAACCAAGATCCTCATTATCCATTCCCTTTCTGACTTGCTCTCCCTAAATCCAAGTCATATGATAAATTTTAACAAGTTCTTCGTGTCCGACTATAACCTAGTTACAATCAACAGACCATGTATCAGATATTGCTAGAAAATGAAAGTTTATTTGAGTGAAGAGGCTGATACGTAAAGGGGTCTATCGTTTTCGTGATAGGTGGTGAATCTGCAAGCAGAATTAGCATACATGCAAGCCCATCTCTCAACATTGGAGCTCACTCATCAGGCGCCTCAGCAGCCCCTTCAGGCACCAACAATTGCAGACATACCAACCACTTCGAACCCGGCAAACTTTGATCTCTCCAACTTCTTCGACCCCGCAACATGGACTCAGGCACAGCAGCTGCCACAAGCCGAGATCGCGTTTCGCAACGGGCGGAACCAGTCAGACCAAGGCGGAGGAGGTGAGCTTCAGGCTCTTGCTAGAGAGCTACTCAGTCGGCACAGGTCAGCTGCAACAACGATGGGTTCAACTGCGAAGGCACTCTCCAATTAAGGAAGGAAACACGTACCCATCCTTTAATTTCCCTCTGCAGCCATGAATCACTTTAATCCTTTAGTCCCCATCTCATCCATCGTCATATAATCAACGAAGCATATCATATGCTAGACAATCTAACCTTTTTAATCAGAAATACTGAAATAGATAAGAGATGAAGATCAGGTCAAGGGCAGACCTCTAAGTGGAACTAAACAGAAACTTTGTTGTGTAATTTTCTCGGGGCTGGGGTTTTTGTGTCTTTCCCCGAAAGATAACTAGCGCATGTCTTTTTTTCTGTGTTGGTAATGGGAAGTCATATCTTGGTAGACGCCTAAAGCTCGTAATTCTAAAACCCTGCTTATGATTTCAATGATCTTCCCTCCTTTCTGAGCTATCTTTGTGTGTTTTTGCGTGTGATCTTTTTCCTTTATCTTCACCCTCCCACCGCAATGCATGTGTACGCGCATGGTTAGCTTCCTTCAGTGGTGTTCTTTATGTTACGTGCGCTTCGCTATGTAGTGCGCGGACTCATGTGCGCACGCGCAGTCTCATTGCACGGTCACACTGCAGGCAATCACAAGAAGAATTCATTGGTAGGTTGTGTTATTTCGTTAGGTTTTTCAGGTCATGAGTAGTAAATGAAGGCATCTCTCATAGAAACAGAAAGAGAGATGGTAAAAGAAAACAAAAGGTTAAGCGATGATTTCAGTTTTGTATTCTATCTGAATATCGAACGCAACAGATTGGTATTTGGAAGCTTAGACTTAGGGGTGGCAGTGCTGTATAGTGCTATTGTTCAGCAGCCGATCGTTTTTTGAAGTAGGGAGCTGTTTATAGCGGCATCGTAGTTGTTGTGATAGATAAACTTTTATTGCAATAATTTGTCACTGCTAGAGGCTATTGTTGAGAATCAGTTACTTTTGCAATGATTTTTCTTATTGAAGTTTCTCTGGCAGTGTTAGATGTTATTTCGTGATAGATTTCAGTAGCTTTTTGGATATTCTGGGATAACCTGTCCCGGTTGTCGATTAGTTCCATTTGGTACTTTTCAAACAGTTGATTGATAGTTGAAAGAATGAGTTTGAATTACTGATCCAGTTTTCCCTACCATATTCATCTCTTCTGTTATGATTTTGGGTTCATATGTTCGAGTACCTTTCAGATTGCTTCATGGTTTCTCGGTTCCTTTTCATCGATATTGCGGTTAATTTATATATGTCTCTAAATGTATCCTACCTTCTTCTTTGAACGTTTAATCGCATGTAATGAGTGGAGAGAGGATCCTGGCGATGATTGTTTTGAACGGTGCACCTGCACTAGTCATACCCATTCATTCATATTTGCCTGTTGGTTCTCCCTCCGTTTTTAATGGAAAACGAAAGGCTCATATGTTGTATCAGCTGAAACCGTAAAAGTGATCGTGACATGTAACATTAGCAGAAAAAATACATGGCATTGGCTCGTCCAAAACATCCTAATATTTAGCAGTGACAGGATGAAAATGAACAGATTTAAGTTTAAGCAGAATTGTTCTTTCATATAATGCAGCTTCTGCGATTCTCTATTATGTAAGAGAGAGATGAAAACCGGGAACAAGGAAAACGTTCACGACCACCGCCTCATTTTCAGCTTACTCACTCTTCAAATATTTATGCATTGCAATTTAATGTAGGATTAGTATCAAGATTATGCTTCAATTTTATTTATTCAATCCGGTTACTTGAATGTGTAGATACACTCTCTTCATTTGGACAGAGATTCTTCAACAGAGGATACTTGTTTCCCTGGAGATAAGCGGCATCTAGGTAGCCATTATGGTGAATAATTGCTACTGTCTTACAACACGAGCTTGAGTTGAGCTTCCAGAGCTGTACATTCATGGCGTCCCCTGACCATAAGACTATGCTTATCATTAAAGGACCTTTCTCCTAATCCTTCATCTGCACATGGCTTTAGCTCCTTCCTCTTTGACGCTCAAGGCTGCCATTAATGAGCGTTCATTAATTCTTCGTTTCTCTGCTTAGAAGCAACCTTTGCATGGTCTGCAGCTTGTCGTACGTTATATGCGTTTGAAAATGGATGGTTATGCACGAGATAATAATAAATGAACCATAACGAATGATTCAGCGCCTAAGGCAAATAATTCTTGGGAAGCAAAGCCTAAGCCCTAATATGTAAGTTTTTTACTCTATAGACTACCATGGGAAACAGCGGTGGATGTGATTGCTTCACTATTTCCTGAAACTTATTTTTTGATTAATTTATTAAATAAAAATGTGGGAAAAGATTCCAAGACCAGTAGTTGATAATTGGTGGTTTAGAGAGAGAGATCCAAGGCCGTAGTTGATACTTGGCGGAGTAGTTTATACTTCATGGAGCCTTCAAATGCTTTACTACATTTAATTTACTTGCCAACCTTACAATTTAATTGACCTTGGGAACTTAAACAAATGGGTTCCCTCATGAGGTTAAATCTTTTAAGGTGTGTCGCGCCTGAAGGTGCATGACGAAGAAACTCAAGAAAGAGAGTTGGTCACCCGAATCTAGATGGAAAATTTTAATTTATTACTAGAGTACAAGGTCTCCATATATATATATAAGAGATTTTTAAATAGATTTGATAATATATGAGTATGCTCATATACTAATTTCTCTCTCTATATAGCTGCGCGTATATACATGAAAACCAGATCTTGTAAACATGTGACAATATATATTAACGCATCCCTTTTGCTCTTTGGGAGCATGAGCATCAATTGTGTGTCACACCTTGGGTCCCCGAGCCATGTTCTCAGTCATCCCTCGCAATGGTCAGCCCAACATGACGCCACAAACCCAAGACATGGGATTCTAAAATTATTTAAATACGAATAATAAGTCTTCCAAATTTTGATATCAATAAGATCCAACGGTATTTATAACTCAACACCTATATGTATTTGGAATTATAAATCAAGTCTTAAGTTTAAATTTTAAATCTATTGCAACCTTTCCTAAACTTGTAGTTTTCTTGTTTTGTTACATAGTTTCTCGTTTCACTAAATCAAACTTGAGAAATCTCAACCAAGTTTAAAACTTCAACCTTAACATGTAAAATAATAATAATACATGACTGAGCACACCAACAGGTGCTTAGTAAGAAGATACACCCCATCAAGATTATAGAGTAGAAACATGCATATTCAGAATATCATACATTTTAGAGTTATCTAAACAAGTAAAACCCATTACAATTTATCACTTAGAAATCAATATATATATATATATATATATATATGCACACATCGGCATCGACTCATTCCCACACAACACATACAAAACATACATATCTTATTTAGTTTCGATAATTATGGCCCATATAATGGTAAAACAAGTCTATACTAGTTATTCTATTTTCCCCGACTAGGGTATCCGAATGCTCACCCTTCACTCTCTTGATCAAACATCAAGTGTTTCATATCTCAACCAAATCTCTAGAGACCTCATACAAAAAAAACATAATATTACCCATATCTTCATATATTTAGGTTTTCAATCCCTCTTTCTCATTCTTATTCTTGTTCATAATAATATTTCATACTGAATAAGATATCTACAAATGTCTCATTCACAAAAAAGCTCATACAAAAGTAATGTGATATCACAATTTTCACAAGTCTTTCGTAATAAGAACATATTCATTTTTATCATCATCAACCAACTCACCCATACAACTAACAACAAGCATAGGCACGACTCTTCTCAATCATATAGTTCTATAAAATAGGTCTTGATATCTGTTACAAATAACTCAATATATATATCAAAGCAATAACACATCATATAAAACATTCACATTACAAACATCTGAAAACGACTCATTACATGATCCTATTGAGAAACCATATCCCGTATTTCAACCGAAAATGACTTCCAGCTTGGTCCTACTGAAAAAGCATATTACCTACTTCAGCAGATGCACCGATCCATATCCAAATCTATATAAGATAGTATGATCTATACGTAATATCACAAAGTCATCGTATTGGATACATTTTGAAGCAAAAAATGAATATTAATATATACTTCATTTAATAACAAGTCCAAATGACTCTGAAATCTCTAAAATACTCTAACCAAATCCTACTAAAAGAGTTCAGATCTAATCTTTTTCTCTCATCCACTCTTTACTTTAAATGTGAATATACATAAAATATGGATAATATTAAAGTTTACTCTATGCCAAGTCTGAGGGTTCAAATTGGCTCAAATCAGACACGGGACAACCTCGAAACAGGCTAAAAACTCAATTCAAGACCTACACAAGATTATAGACAACATGGACACTTTCAACAGGGCAAGAACTGGTTTTGGATCACGACCACTTAAACTTGAACCAGATCTGGTTTTGGATCCTAGGCTTCATCGATCAAACTCGACCCACCTGGCCCGAACCAGCCGTCCCAACAAACCGGCTTGGACTGGTTCACCGGTTGACATTGGTCCCAAGCAAACCATCTCGACTTGCTCTTCCATTTGCCAACCCAAATCAATTCCAGCGGCCACCTTGGTCGCTGGAAAATCTAATAGAATTGTGCCTGTCCTATTCTGACGGGTCTCACCGGAAACCCATGGATTCCGGTGATTTGCGGCCGATTTTGACCACCATATGACTCGAGCAAGGTATCAACAACTTTGTCTTGAAGGGCTCTACTGACTAGTGTAAAAACTGACACTCATTGCCCCTCCTTTGACTAGAAAAATTTAACAGGAAGCAAAGGCGGTGGAAATCCAAAAACCTTAGGCTGCTCCCACCCAAGAATCCGGCCGTTTCAGGTCTTACACTTGTCGGGTTTATCCTTATGAAAGCTTTCAAAGTTCTACCTTTGTCGGGTTCATTGTCTTTCGATTTCTAGGGTTTTCATGAGCTCCGAACAAATCTCCTATATTGTTAAATAACAATAGAAACCTGATTTTGATAAGGAAATCCTTTCCCTATCAATCAAATTGATTTTCTTTTTTTTGTTCTCTCTCTCTCTCTCTCTTATATTTAGGTCTAGTTTAAATTAGATGTGAGTCAGCTATTACATTGATAAAGTTAATAAGTAATTTAAAACATACAAAAGAAAACAGTATTATAGAATCTCTCTCTCTAATATATATAAGATGCATCAGCCTATAAGCTATGCATTATAAAATCTTTCCTTCTCTCTCTTTATATGTGTTTTTTTTTGTGCGTGTCAGTTTTTTTAACATCTATTATTTAACCTGAACATCGTTTTACATGCATTTTGCGTCTATCTTGAAGCATGTTGTGCAGTTTTTATTTTCAACCGAACCGTCGAACTGTTGACCTTCAAATTGTAAGCGGACTGCCTTGCCAGGCGAGTAGCTATTGCTCCTCGAAAAAATAGTCCTTATCCAAGCCTTCAAAGCTAACTGTGCAGTCTCCATCAATTCATGAAAGTGAGTGATATGAAGGGATGCATATTTACAAACAACCACTATTCAGAAAATACGATTATTCGGACTGTTAGCAGAAACAACTCAACTATCTGGATATAACATATTCCTACTATTAAATTATCGAGTGTTCACCTTTTCTCTCTTTCCCCTCTCTCTCCTGCTTTCGCCCTTTCTCTCTAATCTATTTCACTATTTCTCTAAGAAGCCATAAGATTTTCTATGTCAAAGATCTCCTGTCAGCCGATTTTCTCTCTGTCCAAAAGGTTCTCCGGCCGGTAGATTTGGTCTCTCTCAAAGTCGCTCTAGCTCCAACTACAGGTTCTGTTTGCTTCTCCTTTAGATATGTTCGGTAAAATTTTTTTGGTCATTAGTAGGATTTGTTTTCTTTTCTTGATTATTTCAAAAACAGTTTAAAAATACTAACAAAGTTGCTAAGTTCTGAACTTGAAATCACACAAAAAATGTGTCAAGATCATGAGAAAAAGTGAGCTTAAAATGAATGAAGATGATGTAAGTATAAGATGGTCAGCATCCAACACGGAATCAATTGGATTAACCATCTAGACGTTACATGTGGAAAGGCTGTGGGAATAGGACCATAGCGGCCACCACAAGCCAAAACTGTCGGACGGTTACGGTGCTTATCCGTAATCGACCGAATAAAAGCTATAGAAAAGAAAGCCAGTAAGAAATCCGAGATGTTAAGGACCAGGCGCTCTTTATAAATAGAGAGCAGCACAGAGATCAGAAATACAACATACGAATTTAAACCCTCTCTGGCAAATCCTACTATGAGCAAACCTTGAAAAACTAGATCATTCATACACGTTCGTAACCAAAGACGATCCGTTGTTGTGTACTTAGAGTGAGAATACATCGAGTTGTTGTAGAGGATGCCGAAAAGTCAACCATAAGCGCATCACTCGTATCAGAGCATGGTTTGTCCCTGTAATATGCAAAATAAGATACGCTTAAAATAATAAAAAAATAGTAGAGGAGGAAAAAGACTTTATTGTAGGCAAGAGTTGGCTCAAATCGAGACAGAATAAAGATAGGGTCAAGGCAAAAGCCAGCCCAAGAGAGAAACCAGAGGCGGTCGGGAGGTTAGCCAAAGGCAGTCGCAGGCTAACTAGAAGAAAAGAGAAACCAAAGGTGACTGAAGAGGATAGTCAGAGACGACCGTAGGCCAACCAAGAAGCGGTGGAGGAGAGGTAGTCGGTTGCCCCCTTTCCTGCTTCTCTCTCTCTTTCTCGTGTAAATCTCTCTCTCTCCTCTCCTTTTAAATTATTTGGAAAAATCGTTTGGCAGTTTCAAAAAAATGCAGGAAAAAACCAACGGTTTTTTGAAACCGGGCAGCATACCGAAAAGTCCATTCTGCCCTAATAAGTTTTTTGAAATTTTAAATTGTCACTGGATAAAATTACCAAAATATCCATATATATTTTTTCTATAAAAAATAGTTTTACCTTTATTCGGGTGAAAAGTCAGTTTTGCCCTCCGATATTTTATGAAAATTAAGAAAAACAGGGAAATTAAATTACTTTCCTCCCTTATCATATAATCATATTACTGTAATGTCACTATATCGAAAGACAGATTTGCCTTTGTCTTTTTGTGAAAATTACAGATTCGAACTAAGGGGCAAAATTATGCATTTATCACCGATTAGTAACGAATTTTTACAAATACCAAACACCAATTTTACTGTTTTGTCCTTGATCTTTTTAGAAAATTACAAAACCGAACAAACAAATAAAAACGTTGTTTTACCCCCGGTGTTTTGAAAAATTATCGGAGGCAGATTTTTTTGGAAAAAATTACAGATTTATCCTAGTTTGATTTTATATTATAAATGAGTTATTTTCAGCTCATTATTTGGATATTGTGCATCGTGTTAATTAGAATTATGCTACTTATGGTTTGTTGCTTGGTGAATGTTTTTCTTTTGGACTGTCTATTTGTTAAAATTGTCATGAACTCAAGAATATGTGTGTCGGAACCGACAAAAATGAAAAAACTAAACGGTCTAAACTTTCAAAAATGAAAGAGAATAATACCGCTCGTTCTAACACTTAAGGTTTATAGTATGTTTTAAAGGAAACAGTGTGTCCCCTCTAAAATTCTCTCATCTTCTCCATTCCCAACCCTCGCTGTTGTTTTCACCCCCAAATCCGCTTCATTTCGGTTGAGTCCCCACGAGAAGCGAACGACCCTGCCCGCATGAACATTTCTAGCTATAAAGAGTTTAAAATTCAGCGGCCTATGACTGTTGCATTAGTGACCTTACCTACGAGCCACCCCTGAGTAGAGTTGTTCAATTTATTGGCTTCCTGGTAGAGGGGATAAGTTGTTGCGGCAATTCAATCGACGGTTTCTTTCCCTTAACACGCATAAAATTACAAAGTTCTCTTACACAGACTAAACATCGGTACTACAAGTAGGTTAGTTCGTCCTATTGCAGAACCATCTGACTCTTACTTGTGGTTAGAGGTGGCCGGCTGGAACCGTGCCCGGTGGGTAGAACTGGACCCGCTGGACCATCCTAGAAATTAGAAGCAAAACTGAAAGCAGACCTTCGTGATTTGGTTCTGGTTTCACCAATTAGAGAACAGAATTGAAACCAAACCTGGAATTGGTGAATTCAAGTCTTTCTTTTTTAGTTTGGTTTTGATACCTCGCTTTTGATGGACAAAATTTTCAAATGAAACTGGGAACAGTCAGAACTGGAACCGAAGAGGACCAGTTCAGTTCTGGTTCCAGGTGGAATCAGAACCGGTCAGGTCTACTTCTAGTTAGTAGTTTGCCAAGTTCAACTATTTATAAGCATGGGGGATATGAATAACCTCAAAGAGTTCTACTAGGGCTTTGCCTAGGTTTTTCATACATGTCATCAAACCTTAAGTCCTTATTTGATTAATAATAAAAATCTCAGGTTAAGAGTTTTAAGAATGAAAGCCTCACTCTCTCCTAAAATACTGAGAATTTAAATTCTCCAAATATGAAATTTGAGAAACCCCATGATATTTCTGTGAAATACTCTCATATAAATTCAAAAACTATCATCTCTTGTGTTGTTGATTAGGCTTTATGAATCCCACCTAAAATGCAATTCCCTCTTGTGGGCACCTTGCTTTCCAACAAATTTCTCACCCAACCAGCTAGCTCTTGTTCTGTTCATGGCCCAGTAAGGCTTTCATTTCTGAACACAAGAATTTTAAAAATAGAGTTTCGAGTTGCACATTGTAGTATAAAGAAAGTATTTGTTTGAAATTAGAAAATCATAAAACTAATAAATGAGCAACATTTGAGCACTGGAAAATGATCCGGAAATGTCTTAGAAATTGAATATATATATATATATATATATTTAACTGGAAGATTTGATGAAGTGTCTAAAGCAAACGAGCTTAACAGAACTAGCTCATGTTCAGCTAGTATGGCCTTACGGGCTAGCTCGTATCCGGTTCTCAAAGATGGCTAAATGAACTTGGCTGAACAGCCTGAGCCCAGTATTAGGTGAAGTTCCATGAACTAGCTCTCATGAGCCGAACCACGAGCAGCAGCACGGTTCGTTTATCCTTCTACTGTGTGTGTGTGTGTGTGAGAGAGAGAGAGAGAGAAGCGAAAGGGAAAGTGAGGGAGTGGTCGGGAGAATGGACGAGGACGACGCATTCGCCGTCCCGGTGGCTCTGCTACCGGACGCCGAAGCAGAACCCAGACTCGGTGTCCCCGACGGCGTATACCGCCACTCCATGTCCGACGTGGTAATCCTTAGCGATGACGCCGAGGACGACGATGTCGAGGCCGTCGGCGGAGGCGCGCCGGCGATGGTGGCCTGCTCGAGCGGAAGCTCCACTGACGACAACGGCGGGATCGACGATTCCGACTCCGACGATGTTGACAAAGCCCTAACGTTAAACCCGCTGGGCTTCGTCAATCCCGAGTCTCACATCTCCAACCAATTTTTTACGTTTACCCGCGACTCCTACAGCTTGATGGTCCGTTGCATCCTCGATCGCCGGCTGGCCACGCCGGAGGAAATCTCCGCCGCCGCGCCTCCGGCCGTCCTGGCCTCGTGGCGCAGCGTCTGGAAGGATCGGAACGTCGCCACGGCGTACCTCACCGGCTGGAAGCGCATCCAGGAGAAGCTCAACGCCCACGTCCACGATTCCGGCAACCAGTTCCTTTATTTCAAGAACAACCCCCACCAGTACGTCTCTCACATCGGACAGTGGCTGGATATCGTTTCAAGCTTCCACGGCGACGCTGATTTGAAGCATCTCGGATTGAAGGAGACAGTTGAAAGAATCAAGCAAGTTTGGACCGTCGGCGCGAAGTTCTACGGCATCCCTGAGACGTTCATCCGCGGCTGCGTGGCCTCCTGCTACGTCTGCTCTGACGCAGGATCAAGCGGCGCCGGGAGGAACAAGCGAAGGCGATTCGAATACACGGAGTCCTTTGAGGTGCCCGCGAAGGAGGTGCCACGCCGTTTGCAGCAATTGGCCGCGAAGCACAAGGTGGTCCTTTGCATTCGGCAGAAGTACATTAGATACAAGCCTTTCATGGCAGAGGTGAAGGATTACGCATGCCATCGAGCCGGCGAGCCGAATGCGAAGAGGTCTCGGGTACTTAAGAGGGAACCTTACGCTTCGAAGCGTTGTGGGTGTGGGTTTAGGATCAGGGCAATCGTTCCCATTACAAATTACAACGAGAAGGAGAAGAGTTTTGTTTACAACGAGGATGGAATGGCGGTTTTCAAACTCTATGCAGTTCATTCAGGGCACGAGCCCGGGCTGACGGATGGGAGCGCGAGATTGATTCACACGGTTGTTAGTGATATAAAGGATGACGAGAATGAATTCTTTAGTTTTACTGCAGGAGGTGGTGATCCTGATGCTAGTTCGCGGGTTTCTGTTCTCAAACAAGTGCAAAATCTTCAAATGGAGATTGGGGAGTTGGAATCTAAGGTCGCGAAGATGCCCCAAGATCTGCTGTCTACGCTCTCACGAGATCTTTCCGCGATTATCAAGAGGCTTCGAAGCATAGGGGATGATGAGGACGAGATGCTAATGCAAAAGCAGCAGCACCATGATCCGGTTCTGGTTGGTGATCACCATTCTGGTTTGGGGAGAGACTGGAACGGTCATCAACAAATGCATGGAGATGTCGAATTGATTGAAGGGGAGGACGACGTTGAAGCCTTTGAGCGAAGTTTGGAGTGTGCTACTCCATGGGATCCTTTGAGTGCAGAATGCAGGAGTAAGAGCATACTTAGTGAGAACTGTAAGCCAGATAATTGGTTGGATTCTGTGAAAGAAGCTTGTGGTGAATATGATGAGAAGAGCATGCTTGTATGTGAGGATACAAAATTAGTAAAGCCGATACGGCATGAAGGTGCTATCATGGCAGACTCGAGCCTTGTCGGGATACAGGTCGATGGGTTTTATCCAGACAACCCTAAGTGGTTTGATTCACCTTGCCCTTTAGATCCTGGCTCAGATTGTGGGGATAGAACTTTTAGTGATGGAAGGATTATGTAATGCCATTACGTTCCTGGGAGACATTTTACGTGTATATTATTGTACAGTAGGATGGTTTCAAAAGCAACCGAATCATTTTCTAGCGTAAGGTTTTAGTTGTATTTTGCCTTTTGTGGCTATAAGGTAGTGCCTTCAGCCTATATTTTTTATGCCTAATATGTGATGCATTCTAGTTGCAGATCGTTTGCTAAGTTTCATCCCTAGGTACAGTTTTGGAGAGTCTTTTCGTTTATCCCTTTCCTCTTTGCAGGTTAAATATATGATTTATGAATGACAATCGTTGTGTTTTACATGTTGTCGTCTTGCAAGTTCCCTATCATATTCATTACTAGGGCGTACAACTCATACTAATGATCAGAAACACAATGTGGGTATGTAGCTTACACTGATCATCAGAAACAACATAACGTAGGTGCATATATTTCAACTAGTTAAACTTACTCGTCATGGTTCCTTTTCATGAATGATTAGTTTTCAGAAGAATGTGGCTAAAACGTTGGGCCTTCACCTAATAATGTGTACCGTTTGAACCCTAGCTGCGGTTCATCGTCTAAGTTTGATTCACCTTGTAGATTCTCTCTCTTTTCCTCTTTGCAGGTTAAGTATATTAATTGTGAATGGCAATTTCTCCTGTTTAACATGTTAACCTTATGTAAGTGACTACTCTTTCTTTTAAGGGAAGTAAAAAAAGTGTATCATGTAAAATCATTTCAATCTTTCGATCTAAGCATAAAACCTATTAACCTTTGGATTGTTTTTAATACATCGTATCTGTCATGTTTTTACTCTGTGATGTCTAGTTTAGAACTTGAGCTTTTCTGGTGGAGTCTAAATCTAGAAAGTGCAACTCCACCTAGCAATTGCAGTATAACCTCTTTGAAAGGTTTTACACGATAAACTAGATCTTCATGAGCTATCTTTTATGTACCATAAGAACTTGGTTATCTATCATTTTGGACGACTAAGGAGTTTCTTCAATAAGATCCTTATTTCACCTTCTCCTTGCACATTGAGTTATAGTGATTCTTTGGTGTCCATCCATTGATTCATATTTGCATACTTGCGAACGTTGAAAAGTTAGCAGACCCTGATGTATACAATTTTTATGGTGAATACCACCTATTTCTTCTGCCGGTCACTAGCAGCTATTTGGTTTTGTTCCTTAATTGGCACAGGATCTTGTGCTATCTCTGAAAGTTGTGTTGATGGAGACGGTCCAACTAGTTGTTCCATTTTAGAAACGGTTGGAAATCGTATCTTCAATCCATATTGCGTTTTGGTTCTTCACCATCAACTAAAACTGTTTCTATCCTTGCACGAACTTACCGGTTTAATAGTAGGACATTGTTTCACCGACACTGTCTGTTTGGTATTGTTTAAATTCCTACCAACAAAGACCACTTCTATGCCTTGGTATTTCCTGATAAGCAGCTCTCTCATGCAGGGTAAGTTTGTTGATTCATCTATTCATATGTATTTGGTGATGTATATCTTCTACAAAGCGCTCTCTATTGCGTCATTTATTCTACTGCTTGCCTTGCAATCTTGGTTTCTTTTATATTTTGTATGGTTTAGTTAGAGGGTTTAAGTTTCCTTAATAGCTGTTTGGAGCTATTCTGCAGTTCTCGATGCCTTTAACCTTTCTTAAGATTATGCCTTTAGCGTTTCTGAGTGAATCCAAAGAAATTGTTACATGCTGGTTGCATGGGATTCTGTTTGAATTTGAATTTGTCTCACCTGTGTGTGTGTGTGTGTGTGTGTGTGTGTGTGTGAGAGAGAGAGAGAGAGAGAGAGAGAGAGAGAGAGAGAGAGATTTCATTTACAATGTGAGCCTGGATGCGCTGTCTGGGCAAAGATAGGTTGACAGTGGCCTGTGGACACCGTTCGTAGGTGAATAACTTTGTCTTAACATAGAAATGTTGACAATATTCGCTGCACCAGGAGAAACTAACATATTCTGTTGATGGTGCATCATTTTACGAGCTTGAAACCGCTACCATTGTAAGCGTGAAACCCATAGCGATGATGAAGTAGATTAGATTCTGTCATAACGGGCACCAAAATGAACACGCAACCGCTCGATTTAGAACAAGGGTCAACAGGTTATGTACTTGGTTGTTTTGTTTGAAACAGCTAGTATAAGCATGTTTCTCAAAGATTGGTGTTTCTTCATCCAGCTGATATAGTTTTGGGTACTGAGCTTGTATGAACTTTCATGACCACTTAATATTATGGAATGTATTATTAGCTGCCATTCATCCTTCCTCTGCCTTTTTATTTTAGAGAAGGTGGTTGAAGGATATGAGCTTGATACATGGGTTCGTGCATATCTGGTGGAAATCTGCTAAGCCCAGCTTGCCAATCAAATGGACATACAGAAAAAGCTTTTGCATCACAACTAGCTTTTCTATAGCTTCTATTCCAGAAAACCTTTGACATTACGTCAATTGATCTTCAAAGTGCAGTTAATTTTTCCTCTGCGTCAGTGATTATGGAGCAGCACATAGTTTCTCAGAAGATACTCCAAGGAGAACATGCTTATTAGAAGAAGCATAGGTTTGAAAAGGTCCTTGATTTTTAATTTAATTTGCCATTTTCCAGTTAAGCTACTTCGAAGTCCTCTTCAAAACCTGGGGTCAGCCAGAAGCGTAAATAATATCCGTGTATAGCTTGCAGTCGATTATATCGTCAATCCTGACTTTATGACCAAAAGGTGTTTCCTTGGTAACCCTGATGCCTTATTATGCTGTTCCGAACAGATAGAAACCTACACAAGTTCAGACTCTTGGATGAGAGTCGGAATCTTCTTGATAGTCAAACCAGAGGGAAAGTTTCGGCGCATTAGTCATTTCTGCAAAGCGTAACGACACTTTCAGGGTAAAGTTTTCAGGCTTGGTAGTTGTCCTACAAACCTCCATTATAAGAATGCCAACAAACAATTCATTCCACCAAACTCCACTCAAAAACTTAGCTACCATCTAGTTTCAGAAACACGGGAAAAAGGCAGACCAGCAAAAGATCACTTTTAACATCCAAATCCCATAAAATTACACCGTCCAATCAAGAACGACAATAGGAGTAAAATCTCATTCCCCTCATCCCCTGAGAAACTAGAGATCTAAGGGTATCTTCTACAATTTCTAAGAAAACTTGAAGGGTTTACTTTTATTACGTTGCGATAAACCCTCATCTAAGAGAACCAATCTGCCACATTCTAAGCCATCAGGTAAGCAAAAGAACCAGCAATCAACAACCAGTGCCTCCTTTCATCTTTTTTCTGCAAAACAACAACAGAAGGATGGCGGGATTTTACAAGGATTTGGCAGCTGCAATGACATTATCAACTGTTATACCAAACTCCTTATAGAGAATGCCAGCCGGAGCACTCGCACCAAAGTGGTCTATACCAATAGCCTTGCCCTTTGAACCCACAATCTTCTCCCACCCAAAAGTCGATCCAGCCTCAACACTTACTCTAGCAGTAACAGACTCAGGGAGGACACTTTCCTTGTACTCTGCTGACTGCTCATCAAATAGCTCCCATGAAACAAGGGAGACCACTCGAACAGCTTTTCCTTCACCTCGGAGTGCATCTGCAGCTTTTGCGGCAATTTCCAGCTCAGAACCAGTGCCAATTAGGATGATATCTGGTTTATTACCTGCAGCAGAGTTGTCACTGATAATGTAGCCTCCCTTCTCAACTCCCTCAATGGAGGTTCCTGAGAATTGAGGAAGCTTTTGACGCGAGAGAGCAAGGACAGAGGGCCTCGTTCTATTGAGAACTGCAACCTTGTAAGCACCAGCCGTCTCATTACCATCGGCTGGGCGGAGCATCAGAATGTTTGGCATGGCTCTGAAGCTCGCAAGATGCTCAATAGGTTGGTGGGTTGGACCGTCCTCTCCCAGACCAATGGAATCGTGAGTCATCACGTAGATGACTCCTGCCTCACTCAGTGCAGAGATCCGCATGGCCGCTCTCATGTAGTCAGTGAAGACGAAGAAAGTTGCACAATAAGGGATTAGACCGCTGCCATGCAGAGCAATTCCATTGCAGATGGCCCCCATCCCATGCTCTCTTACACCGAACCGGACATTGCGCTCCTCGGGCGTGTCCTTCTGGAAGTCCCCAAACGCCTTCAGCAATGTCATGTTGGAGGATGCAAGATCAGCACTGCCACCAAGCAGACCAGGGAGTACTTTCGCGAGTGCATTGAGGCACTGTTGAGATAGATTTCTAGTGGCATCAGCAGGACTCTCTGAGGTGTACTTCTGGAGAATTTAAAAGGGAAAATGCGAGATAATTAATGCCAACAAAAGTCACAATATCTGAAATCAAATTCACACATTCACGTTATTACTGAATCAGTTTGGTCCACAAAGATAAGGGGAGAAATAAAGGATAGTAGTCAAAGAGCAGCCATCAGGCATTTCAACTTACGGGGAGAGCATTTTCCCAGCCATCTGGAAGTTGACCAGAAACAAGCAGCTTAAATTCAGCTGCTTCTTCTTTATACTTCTTCTCATACTCTGAGAGTTTAGCATTCCATTCAGCTTCAAGTGCAGCACCCTGGGGAATGTGACGGCTCCAGTGGCTGCAGAAAGGAAATAGAAAAGTTTAATCCAGGACTAAGGTTCTTAGTATGATGTTCTACGGCAACAAGATTCTTAATTGTTTTGCCACAGAGTCTTCAATCAGCATAGATACCTCTTCACATCATCAGGAACGTGGAGAGGCTCATGAGCCCATCCAAGATTCTGTCTGGTTGCCACAACCTCTTTAGCACCCAAGGCACTACCATGTACACTGTATGAGTTTGCCTTGTTTGGTGATCCATATCCTATAGTTGTTGTTACCTGCAACAAGGATCTGTCATCAACAAACATGTACTTTTGGTTTGAATTAACTGTCCTAACGAAGCCAAGGGAGATTGAAATTTATACTGAACCTTGATCAAGGTGGGTTTGTCTTTGACAGCCTTCGCCTCTTCAATGGCAGCTCTTATATCATCATATCCAGTGTTTCCGTTCTTAACCCAGATCACATGCCATCCCAATGCCTCAAAACGAGTGTCAACACTCTCAGTAAATGCAATTTCCGTATCCCCATCAATGGAGATATGGTTGTCATCATAGAAAGCAATCAGCTTCCCGAGTCCCCAGTGTCCAGCCAGAGAGCAAGCTTCATTGGAGATGCCCTCCATTTGGCATCCATCTCCAAGAATAACGTATCTGATTACACATATCCTAATTAGAATTAGCCGAGAATATGCATGAAAAGCTTGGTCCAGAATTACTAGAAAGAAGAATTAGAGCATTACGTGTAGTGGTCAACAATCTCAATGTCAGGTTTGTTGTATCGGGCAGCTAAGTGCTTCTCAGCAAGTGCCAATCCAACACCGTTGGCGACCCCCTGACCCAGGGGACCTATCACAAATGAGGAAACGATGCATCAGATTTTCTTTAAGATGATGATGAATTCCACAGTACGATATTTCAGCAACAATCAAGCTCTGATTTTTCTTCTCCTATTCCTTATCTTCATGAATATGTGAATTCAGTGCAAAATATTCATGAACTTGAGGCAGGTAAGGAAGTTTTCATCTCATGGTTGATGGTGAGTTAAAGAGGCAAATTCAGAAAAGTTTTCTACGGAAGGCCTCAAAAGTCTTAGAAGGAAACATAAAACATCGTCATGTTTTTTTTGGAGTATGGCCAAGATTGAGCACAATGGCGATGGGTTAATCTTTGCTTTTTGGAGTTAAATTTTATGCCGCACAAGATCAACCACCATTGCAACTGACTGAGAATCCTTGCAGCCGAGCAACCCCACTTAGCGTGGGATAAAGGTGCGGTTTTGGTTGGTAGGGAGGTGAGTGAAAGAGATAAGAACCTGTTGTCACCTCGACTCCTGGAGTCTCAAAGTTCTCGGGATGACCAGGAGTTTTGCTTCCCCACTGTCTGAAAGCCTTCAAATCCTCTTCCTGAAACATTATTGGGTTCATATAGAGCCTGTTCCAATCTCAAAATTACAGTGAAATGAAAGTGCATTTCATACTCTAGCAACCAAGAACACTATCAGCATAAGCTTCCTATCTCGACCCAATTAAGGGACTCCGCTAGTTGCAATCCATATCTTATAGAGCAAAGGGCGAAAGGACCCTCGAACTTCAATAAAATTTCGAAGCAATGGTGTTTCAAAACTGTAAAGGTCAAAAGAAAGCAAGCACGATTCAAACTGTAGAAACCACCACTAGATGCATTTCTACTACACGCAGAAGTCCTAAACCACTAGATGGTAAACTCTCCATATCCGGTACCATTTCTCCATGAAATGTTACTAGATTCAAAGGAAACACGTTTAAAGCATGACTTCAATCTCTACCAACCACGATAAAACATCGCTTTGTCCTGCCGACCTGAACCAAAAATATACCAACTTGAATTATTCATAAACCCTGAAAATTTGTAAGATTTGTTCCTGATAAACACTATTTTTTTCTAACCAAACACATTTCGACCGCTAATTCAAACTAATGAAAGCATTATCTATATTCTACAAACGAAGATATATTACAACAACATCAGATTCTCCCTATCTAAACCTGGAAATTGAATAACTTCATCACACAACAGAAAACACGTCATGTTTCAATCGAAAGAAAAGAAGGACCTTACCTTCACGCTATCGTATCCAGCAAGATGAAGAAGGGCGTACTGAAGCATGCATCCATGTCCGGCGGATAGAACGAATCGATCCCTATTAAACCAGTACGGGTTCTTGGGGTTGTAGCGCATGACCTCGTCGTACAGGATGTGACCCATCGGCGCACAACCCATGGGAAGCCCCGGGTGGCCGGAATTCGCCTTCTCCACCGCGTCGATCGCCAGGAACCGAATGGTGTTGACGGATTTCTCTACGAGGGATTCGCTGGCCACCGCCGCGGAGGCCGCCTGGACCGCAGTTGCCTTGGGCGCAACAGCGACAACGCCATTCCGGTGCCGCCTGCTGCTGGTGGCGCTGGCCGAGCCGTCCTTAGCCTTCACCAATTTGGAGCCGAAGAGGGTGGTAGCGAGGCCGGTGGAACGCTCCTGTGGACGGTGGATGCATGGCCGATTATCCACCACAGATCCGCCGGAAACCGCCAGAGACGAGCACGCCATCGTCCTCCCTTGGCCTCCGACAATGTGTGTGTGCGTGTGTGTGTGAGAGAGAGAGAGAGAGAGAGAGAGACGAGTGGTGCTTAATAAGTAGTGTACCTCACTCGTACCTCACTCTCTTCCTCTTCCACACACCCAACTGATCTTGCTCACCTGTTCAGCCTCTTCTGACCGTCCGATGGGAGGCTTCAATCTCTGCCGTTGAGAAAGGGTGAGCAACCTTCGCCCTTCAATTTCTTTGGGATTTTAGTTTTGAATTTTATTTATTTAAAATATTTTTAGGTGCCTCAAACTTGATGAATTTACAGTTGCCTACCTCAGGGGTCAAATTTTGGACAGAGATTTAGACCATGTTTAGTCAAACAGCTGCCTCAATTGCTTTTTGAACTCACCTAACCACGAGACAAGGAAATCGATTTATTATCTTTGTTTTAAAATAAAAATCTAAATTTGTGAATGCTCAATCAAGTTGATTGCATGATTCCACCAATCTAACTATTAATTGTCGTTCTCCGTCATCTTTTCCTATTTTTTTTCTTCAAAACCTTCTCCATCCTCTTAATTATACTAAAAACAAAAAAACAGAATAACAATTAAAAAACAATCTAAGCGAAGAACAAAATAACAACTAAAGACCAATGTAATCGACAACACTGACAAGGTTTTAGCTGTTGAGTAGGTATCCGTTTGCCATTATTAATGTTGACTTTGAGCAGCTTTCTATCTTAATTTCCACAAATAGAAAAAGTTCAAAAGGATTGAAAGGGCTGTTTGAGTAATTAATTGGAAAGCTGGGGACTCATCACAAACTTTGGGATCTCCCACATAGCCAGCATGGGTATGCGATTTGCTGCTGTTTGGTTTGTGTGTTGGTGGTGTCTCAAATTCAAGACCTGGACTCACCACTGACCATTTAAGCCATGGAAAGGTCAGACTGCTCGTATTGATCTTAGACCTTTTCTTTACTCCGGGTGCGCGCGGCCCATGAGCAGGTCAGCCACCGCTCATGGTGCTATATTTTAACACCAAGCTTGTTCGTTCAGCTTCTTCATTCATCAGTTCCGGCATGTGCCTAGAGTGACAACATATAATGGGAGTCCGAAGCTAGATGCAGCCTCACGTATCAAACTGATGACCTTCAACTTGTGAGTCGACTCACTGGCCAGGTGAGCTGTTGCTCGTTCTGCTAACTAAAAAATGTCTTTCTTCCGCATGGTAGTTAAACTTGTTTTCACCAAGCAAGCACTCATAAGAACGATGTTATGAGAATTGATTTATTTTTCCATCGAATTGTTGCTCAAGAGATTCAGCACATCGACTAAAATAAGTCGAACCAATTTGAATTAGCAATTTATAAATTTGTATAAAAAGTTCATTAAATTCTCGAGCATCGACGAACTTCAGGCTCAAACTGGTTTATTCAAATAATTCCCACCCAGAAAGCAGTTAATCTAGCAATTCACCGTGAACCAGCCTGCATCGAAGTTTGCAATCCTTGTGAGAACCCAGGGCTAGTTTATGAATGTGTCACTTGGCAACGAACCATCTAGTTCAAGTGACGTTCATCCTCTAGCATAATAGCCATACTCTTGGCACCGAACCATCTCGAAACCCCGGTAGGTAGCAGTCGGATCAAGCAGCTGGATACCACAAGGAAACACATTAACTGGCAATATGTACATCAAATGATGCGGTCACAACACGATCCATCAAGAATGCTTCTTTTCTCCAATATTTCGACTACTTCCACTGTTCTTTCCCGTTCCTCCTTTACCCATCTCCCGTTTCTTTCTTGTCTTGCTTCTTGATGACAGTTCACAGATGCATCTCACAAGAATTACCCATTTCTACACATTGAAAGTGAGTGTACGCTCTGTGTAAGAAATGATTTGCCTCTTCAACATGAACCTCATAATTTTAAGTGTCAGCTTATGATAAGGCCGCAACCAGCTCCTTAAGAGGAAGTAGGGGAAAGGTGATCTCAAGCCATCATCAAAGGAATAGGAAGAAACTAAAGTGTCGTCAATCAATTGTAAAAGAGGTGAGATAACTGCTAATATGTCACCAGAGCTCTATGACATGGTGAAACTCATGTAGCTTGACTATACCTGGTGTGGGAACTTAGTTGTTATTATTGAGGGGTTGCTTGGTTTCTGCTGCTCAAAATTTTCACCTTTTTAAAAATGTTCACCGTCTAATTTCTTATACCTAAACTTTCATCGTCTCTTTACATATCCAAATCATCTTAGGCATGTTTCTCTCACCTCATTTTCTTTTTCTGTAAGAACTATCCAACTTTTTCTCTACTAACATGCTTTCCTTATTTAACCATATATCTAACATTATCATGAACATCTTATCCAAACTATCTCAGGCATGCCTCTCTGTCATATCCACCTCAGCATGCCTCATTTCTTCCACCAACATCATTTGTATACGTTCGTTGATGGTTAACTAACAAACACTCGCCATCATATAACACCCCCAACTAACAATTAGCACCAAGCAACCACAATCAAACAAAATCCTCCAACTAAAAGGTTTTAATTGCCCATCCCATTCTCATTCTAAAATCACGAATTATACAGTTAATTCATGGGTTGGTCTATGGTACGGCGACGACAAATTCCCTGAAGAGGAAACAGGATACCGATCCCCAACCTGCTTGAAGGAAGAGGAATAAACCTAAAGTTTCAAAAATGCACAATCCTAAAGTTCTGATGAACTGAATAAAGCAAAGCCATCAATCAATTCATAGTAGCATGAAAACTATATAGAAACAAAAAGTGCCATCGGAGAGTACAATAGGCGGACTTGAACTCCCTCGGTCCTTCACATCAATCAACATTATTACAAAATCAACATACAAAACGTGTAGAACCCTAAACTAAAAGAGAAAGGTATTGATCTTGAATGCGAGAGAAGCAAATGAGAACTCGAGCACATTTCACAACAAAAAAGAATGAGCCCAGCGGATAATCCAAGCAAAACACCCACTGGGAACAAAAGAATCAACCAAAAGATGCGATCTTACAACCCATATCTGAATAGTTAATGAAATCAGCGCAACACAAACAGAACAATGCATCCATATCATTCTCAGCAAAACGAAAAGGCAACCAACAGGCCGAAGGGAAATAAGACAATGCAACACAAGAAAATCAACAAGAAATTCCGGATCGCAGAAACACGATACATTAAGGATTAGAAAAGAACATATAGATCCCATCAAAGACGAAGGCTGCAGTCACCTTCAATTAGTCACAATCGGCCACAGATCGGAAAGGAAAACCCCCAAAGATCAGAAGCACCAATGCCACAGGAAAAGAGTAAAACACAAACGAAAAACCAGAAAATTTAGCGACCTTTTCAGCTTCAACAGCAGCAATCACAAGTCGGTAAGCAGGCGTGGTAATACAAATGAACTACTTGGCAACCATTCGGAGGATAAAGTCCTCGTAGCGGATCCTACCATCGGGGCCGACTTCGACCTCGCGGAGCCACTCGTCGAACTCCGCAGGTTCAAGCTTCTCGCCGATGCTGGTGAGTATGTGGCGGAGATCTGAGACGGCGACGAATCCGGTCGACTCCTTGTCGAGCACCCGGAAGGCGTCGCGCAGCTGGATATCGAACGGCTGGCACGTCATGTGGGTGCGCATCAACTCCAGGAAGCGGGCGAAATCGAAGGAGGCCGTCAGATTCTCCTTGGCGATGATCTCCTTCAGCTGCGCCTGCGTCGGGTTCTCGCCCAGGGATCGCATCAGAATTCCGAGCTCCGACGCCGCGATCCGGCCATCGCCGTCGCTATCGAAGAGAGAGAATGCCTCCCGCATCGACGCGATCTGCTCCTCCGTCAACTCCTTCACCATTGTCGTTCTTCTGCTCTCTTTGATCTTCGGTTTCTTCTTCCTTCTTCGTTTGCAGCGAGAGGCAGAGCGAAAGGGCCGGAACAAGGTCCACGATTGTGGGAATGGACCCGGTCTGGATTGGATACAGTAAGAGGGTGTTTGTCAGGGAACTCCATCTGGAGCAGAAGTGGCAATTTCAGACCCGACCCGGACTTGACTGAAAATCCAAGTCGGGGTTGGGCTCAGGCAGCCCGGGTTGGATCCGGGTCGTCCCTAAGAACCCAAAAACTTATATATATATATATATATACTGAAAACATTATATCTAAACAAATCTCAATTATTTAATTTTCAAGATATATAGTTGATATTTTAAATTTAAAAATAAAATATACTTATACTTTAGCAAGTGTAATTGGTTTAAGAAAGCAACTTTTTTGTTGTTGATTTCAAATTTTAAGCACCACTTTTTCAAATCACGTAGTTGAGATTTGTTTGAATATTTCTAGTTTATATCATGTTCTCTCTATATTTCTCCATATATATATATAGAGAGAGGGAGAGGTTTTAAATACATAATGTTTTTTTGGTACATAGTCTTTCATAAATATTTTTATTGTTCGATCTTTGATATTAATGGTAGAAATTTTATTTTAAAAAATACCTTTGTTCTTTACATTTAGCATATAATATGTAATTAAATATAAAATAATTCAAATCTTCATTGTTGATCTTGAATATGTTTATGCAAGACTATGTGCCGAAAACATTATGCATTTAAGCCTATCTGGACATGTATATATATAGTGAGTGTGTTGTATTCTATGTACACTCTGTGTTGAAGTCAGGTTGATTGAGTCCCGATCCTAGTTGAGTCCGGCTTATTGGGGTCTTGAAAATTGTCCCGGGAAAGGAAAAACTAGATAAGGAATGGGTGAACCTCCTCCTGACCCGGACCCGACACTCATTTACCCGATTTGCCACCCCTAATGTGGACATGCATTAATTCGGGATGTTGGCCAGAGGTGGCAAATTTGGACCTCACCCAGTCACCCAAAGTTGGGCATCGGGTCAGACCCAACCGGAGTCCAACCCTGTTTTATGTAAATGCATTGAAGAATACTTGTTTTGTGCTAAGTGAAGTGCACATGCATTTATCGAAGGAAGAATCGTTTGATTTTGAAACCTTTTAGTAAGTTTTCATATACTTTAGGTCTTTTACCGACTTAGCCTTTTTTTTCCTTTTTGATTACAAGAGGAGGCTAAAGCCTAACACACTCCACACGTAAACCCTATGGGAGTCGAACTCCCCACTAGCAGCAACCGCGCTAGAGCATCCTGCCATTGAGCTAAAGCTTTGGGTGTGATTTGAAGCCTTTAAAGCCATAGGAATGGTATAACGTAGAATATGTTCATTCTGGGCTGTAAATCGAGGAAAACATTACATACAAAACATTTACAAGATTAAACATATATATATATTATATATGTTGCCGAAAAACGGTTTGTAATGGAAAGTCCACAATAAGTGAAAAAGAGGAAGATAAACCCAGACTCGATCTTTATAAATATTGTACAGAAAGAGCGAGAAGACAATAGAGAAAATATAAAAATCTTCCGTGAAAACCGTCTGTGGGACCCCAATAAGCATCATCATCTTCTTCTGTTTCTCCAATATCCGTATGTGAGGAACTTGTTCTTGACCCCATCACCTTTCTGCTGCATCACTGAAGTCGTTGGCAACGAACCTGTGTGAAGATCCTCATCACAACAAATGGAGTCCTTGGGCTCGATATGCCGTGGGGTTAACCATGGTCGAGTCTTGCTGACTCAATGTTGATCACCATCGTCATACTCAGGCACGAGAATGTCAATAAAATCTTGTATGAAGACAAGCCCCTGCTTGGCAATCCTTGTTTTGTTTGAGGTAAGCACAACGAGCCACGACTCTCCTGGTTAAGGGCGTGGACTCGATAGACCTTTCAAGTAGAGAACCATGAGCTCAAACCCATACTTGTCAATAAAACTTTCCTAGCCCTTGCATTTTATTAAGAGTTTCTCATTCCGGTCGGATTCATTGAGTTGGTGTGGAATGGTTTCTCACATGAAAAGGATTCCTACTCTACATAGGAATCCGTTTCTCATGGAACTCTCAAACACAGGATTTCCTTACTGCTGTACAGACAAGCTAGGCTAGGCCATGATCAATAATGTTGCATCTTTTCAATGGTTTGGTGAGAATTTGACATATCGATGATATGAATCATATGGAATCTGTGCACTCTTTCCACATACATCCAACTACAAATAAACTGTAGGGCTACGAATTTCTAATACTAGTTTGATTCCAAGAGCTCCAAGTCAATTGTACTGATGATAGGTCCATCATTCAGAAACCTAACACTTCCCATGGCGGACTTTGTCTTTTCTTGATTGCAAAGAAAATTTGTCCTCAAGAGCTTTTGTAAGAAAAGATCGAGTTCGGGTTGGTGACATGGATTTTAAGCGGCTATTGTGCTATTTTTTGTTATAATATTATTGAAAAAAGAAAAAAATAATAATACATTTATGGTATTCCTTTTATCTCTTTTAAAGTGTTTATCATCTAATCTTTCACATCTTTTTAATATATTCAAATATTCAAACTATATTAAGCATATATATTATTTTATTGTTTACACCAACTCTCTCTAGTAACTACCTCTTATTTCCTTTTTTTTCTTTTCTTTTACAATACGGAGGCTTAATCCAAATCCACACCTCAGGTATACGAATTCCTGACCTTGAACTTGTGAGTTGACCCCCTGGCCAAGCGAGGTATGTATCTTCATACACAGCAACCTCCTTTTCAATTTTTCTTTGGTGTGTCGACGTACAGCAGCAACGATTTAGAATGCCCTGCCATTGAGCTAAAGCTATGGGTGCACTTAACATCTTTATTTTTTTGCCCCTCAGCTTCAGTTCATGCCTTAGCTTAGGCATGCGGGTGCATGCACCCACACACAGATCTAATAGTCATGGTGTTCTCATGGACCTTTTTATGTCAGGATCCCTTCACTGCCTCTCATTTTCCCTTTCTTTTTTTTACTTAATAAAGGCACTTTTTCCTGTATTTTTATTACAAAATGTTCAGCTTTTCACTCGCTTTCTTACTACCAACTTGCCCATCTCCTTTTCAGTAGAGGGCCATACTCATCATGTTCCTTCATCAATTTGATCATCAGATCGCTCTTCCTCCCTATACTTCTTTTTGGCACAACTAAATTGATGTGTCTTGGTTTAGGTAAGGAGCCCCCACCAATGCAGTGTGGTCACCGATTGTTGGTGCGGTCAAGTGCAGCTCGAGCTTCGTTACGAGCTCAAGATCGAACTCAAGTAAGATACCTAATCAAAGCATGAATGATGCAAGATAAGAAGGCATAACGAAGCCACATTGCCCATCATTTCTCCTCTCCAACTATATCGATGAAACCGATTCAGATATGAATCCAAGACTCCAACCATATTAGATTCTTCATGAGAATCCAAAACTCATGAATAACACTAACCTGATCGTTTATCTCCAAAACTTTGTACAAATTAAGCTGAATCCGGTGTTGCTAAGATTCAATTAAGTTGGGTTTAATGTTGCTAAGATCCAGTCTTGTGAGCTAATGAAGCCGTACACAATTTAATTGTCGACACCCACCATGGGACCCTCCTGGGAAACCAATTAAATTCGGGTCCACCTATTCAGATTCAGAACAATGGGGTCCAACTGGCTGGCATTCAAAAGGAGAAGAGTCAATCAGCGAGCGGGTCTTGAAATCTCCTTGTAACTTACTGGATTTGCCTTTTGCTTTCACATTTTCCTAAGCTTTAAACCTTTTAAAAGCTGGCAACAGCAAGCATACCCTCTCTGCCTTTGCCTTTGCTTTCAAAATTTTGAACATCAACGACAATGACAATGGTAGCTTTTGCCAAAGAGTAGTCACAGTAAATATTTCATCACATGCCCAAAGCACCCAGAGCATTAGCTCAAACAAGTATGCTCTAAGGCTTTTGTCTTATCCTTTTTGACACGTACTTTCAGTTGTCTATTATAAATCCGCTTAGTATCATTACACGGTGGACAAGAAGATGTCATTGGGATGATAGATGACTAAACTTATGGTATTCGATGGTGACACCTTTAGTGTCCGGAACACTCTATTAGGTTTAGAGTTGGCAATACAAGAGATGACACGAAAACCAGAGATGGATACGGTTTGCCTTGGTGTCAATATGCAAACTGAGTAGAAACAACACCCAACACAAACAAAGACTGGAGATGCCCCTGCGTGTCTATATGCAAACTGACACGAAAACAAACTAGGTCGAGTCCGGGTTCATTTGGTTTTGACAGGAAGAAGAAAGTACAAGAAACGATTAGAACCCGAAATACGAAATCGCCATCGTTTAACGATCCGGCATATCAGGTCATCCTTTCGCACGTGAGAACCTCAACGTAAACACGTGTGGATATTCAGATGCCATCTTTGTATTGGGGAGCGGATAGACGGCGGGTCCGAGGCCCCAGAAGAGTGAAGAAGACCTTTGGGTCGTCGGGTTTCTGTATAAAAGTGGGCTGTTGTAAGGTGGAGATTTATTGCAGAGATTCCAATTCAAATTTGAAAATTCCGATGTAATCACACTTACAGTTTCCTCATTTTAATTCATGGGAATTTGAAAATAAGTGAGGAAATTGCAGAGGGTGGTGTCTCTTCCAATGCCACCATTATGGCATAAGACACGGCCAAGCAGAAAGAGCCAGGTGAGTTTCTCTTCTAAAATTTTCTTCTCTCTTTTTATAGATATATATAAAAAAGAATATGAAAAGTGCAACGATATCTTTTATTTTTAAAATTTAAATCTTTAAGTTAATTTGAAGACCGTTTGTATATACTAATTTCTCTCTCTCTCTCTCTCTCTATATATATATATAATATTGAAATTTACTTAAAAGATTTTTATTATTCTATTTCTATGATCAATAATAGAGATTTAAATTTAAAAGACTGAATTAAATAAGAAATACCGAAATATAATAATATTTTTCACTTTTAAAATTTAAATATCTATCATTCATGATATTAATTAAACAGTGAAAATATTTAAATAGATTTAAACATGAATAAGAATAAGTGTAAATTTATTAATTTCTATATAAGTGAAAATCTCTCCTTATATATATAATAGAATTGAATCTCCAGGTTCGGTATTTATGATTTTTTTCGTGTGTTTAGAATTACTTAAACTAAAAATCCTACTCAACTTTTAAAAAAGAAAAATGTACCTCAAACAAAAGAATAGTTGCCTTCGTTTTGTTTTGTTTTTTAAATTTTTCTTGATGTTCTTTCCAAGGTGAAGTTTCAACCTCTCTCTGTGGGTCAGCTTGTCAGACATTTGTTGGCAGAGAAGGAGGGGAGATATGAGGAATTTCAGAGCAAGAATTCTATGAAACGTTCTTTTCTCCACCATCACCGTGCCTGGTACAGTGTTGGCATCAAATTCAAAGCGTTCAGTAAGCAGAGTGCATCGCACTGGAAATGGCATCTATGCCCTTCCGTGGCCACAATTTGAACGGGGCACTGTTTGCACAAAGATCAACTAACTCACTGGGCGGGGCAACTCACAAGTTGAAGGTCCTCAGCTCGATATCCTCCCTGTTCATCTGGCTAAGGTCTCCGCATGATAAAAAAATAAATAAGAGAGAATAGAGCACATGAATCATCAATATTTGAGCATTAGACATTGCTGAATTCATATACCACAATATTCAGACTAACCAAGTAATATGCTTCAGAAAAAGTAGTATATGTATATATTCATCTATGTTTAAATATACTTTTTTCACTGTTAAATAAGCTCAATTAATAGTAAAAAAATTAATTAAAAAAAGATTATCGTTATGCATTCGTATTTTATCATACTTTACATTTAATGTACTCATGTACGTGAAATATTTTTCAAATTCAAACTCCACCTTTATTCAGATTTGTATTAGCATACATTGCAGAAATACCGAGTTTTTGCTACTGTGTTTCTTCATTTTCAGCTGGTGTCGATCATTTCACAAAACGCACAATTACAATTAAGAATCCATTTAGCCTACTAACTTGGTAGAGGATACATTTCGGTTTCGTTTTCGATTCGGCTTATGAACTCGGTTTGAGTTGACTCAGTTCATCATCAAGTAGGGAAAAGGCCGCCGTTGGCATTGAAAACTGGTTGCTCTCTTCGTGGAAAGGGGGACATCTCTTGCTGATTCCATCGCTCAAATCAAAGACGACTCTGCTGCTGCCTTTCATCCAAAACAATAAATAAAGCAACTCCTTCCAGCTTCCCATACAGTGAACTCACAAGGGGTGCTTTGTAGTCTCTCAGCTCTCAAAAATCTCTCCCCTCGACGTTAGCGACAAACTCGAAACTCGCTGCACGGATCAGCCGCCGAGGCACCAACGAGAGAACATCTTCTCAAAATCGTTCTGGAAGACGGTACTAACGTAAAGGTTTGGGACAAAAGCGTCAATACCAAGATCAGGAAGAGAGAGAGTGACAGAAAGCGCCACCAAGAATCCTTCCCCTGGCTATCTTTTCGTCTCTCTATCTGTCACTACCCTTTTCCGAAGGGTCTCTCTATCACTACCTTTTGCCTCAACCTTTATCCCGTGGCTACTGAGCCCCTTCGTTCCCCTTTCTATTTTAATCTCGGTTTTTGGTTTTTCACACCAATCTTGTTATCCAAGAAACAGAGAGAGGAGATTTCAGTTTATGCTTGAGTGATGAAAATAATGGATTTTTGTATCATTCTTTCTTTCTGCATTTTGTTTTTAGTGGGTGTTGATTAGTAGGAGCTATGGAAGAGTCATTGTCTACCTGAGATTGCACCAATCTTGTTATCTGAGAGAGATCTTTTGTTTGTGCGGTGATCCGAATGGGTTCCTTGAGTCATAGTTTCCGTGTGCATTTGGTTTTCTTGTGGGTGGCGTTGATTTGTGGAAGCTATGGAGGAGTTGTTGGTTCCGAAGTTGAGAGTCTCATGGCAATGAAGGCTGCTTTGGATCCTCAAAGCCGTATTCTTTCCTCTTGGACGAGTGGTGGTGACCCTTGTAACGGATCCTTTCTTGGGGTTGCTTGCAATGAGCAGGGAAAGGTTGCCAACATCTCTTTACAAGGAAAGGGACTCTCCGGCTCTGTCCCCGACTCTGTTTCTGGTCTCACGAGTCTTACTGGTCTTTATTTGCATTACAACATGTTGATGGGAGAGATTCCCAAACAGATCTCTGCTCTTTCTCAGCTCACTGACCTCTACCTCAACGTCAATGACCTCTCTGGCAACATCCCCCCGGAGCTCGGCTCTATGCCTAATCTTCAAGGTAAAAATCGACTCTGCTTTTTTCAGCAATCTAATGCAAGTTGGTGCCTTCGTTGGTTTTGTTTTTTTGGTATTTCTATCCCTTGTTCAAACTTTTGTTCTGGGAAAAGAAGCTAAACCATCTTCGTTTTCTGTAAGTTAATGCAAGGTCGTATTTTTCATTGTTTGTTTTGTTTGCCCAGCGTTGCAGCTGTGTTGTAACCATCTTGAAGGGGGCATTCCTAAGGAACTAGGCTCGTTGATGAAGCTTACCGTGTTATCTCTTCAAAACAACCGACTGAAGGGCGCCATTCCAGCGACTCTCGGAGATCTGACTCTCTTGACTCGTTTAGACTTGAGCTCCAATCAGCTCTTCGGTTCCCTGCCCGTCAAACTCGCTTCTCTCTCTCAACTCACCGTTCTTGATATCCACAACAACACCCTCTCCGGAGCTGTCCCTACTGGTATCAATCTTTTATTTGGTTTGTTGCATTTTCTTTCTGGTTTTCTCATGATGGTGTTTTAGATTTGTGATTTTCATGGTTGTTTTGTTGGTTGGTGTGTGAAGATTTCAAGAGATTGAAAGCCGGATTTCGCTACGAGAACAACAAGGATATGTGCGGTGTGGGATACGAGAATCTTAGAGCTTGTACTTCGGCGGAGGAGCCACTAATGCCCGAGCCATACGGGAGAGATCCTCACAGAATCCCCGAGTCTGCAAATGTCGGGAAGCAACCAAATGGATGCGTTGACGGGAGAGGCTGCTTCCAGAACAGTAGCCCTGCTGCCTCGAAAGCGCCGAGAGTGGCGGTATTCGCTGGATTCATCGCCCTTTCCGCCGTCAGCCTGGTTTGCAGCGTCTTCCTGTTTGCATGGTACAGAAGGCAGAAGCAGAAGATTGGCAGCGCGTTCGAGCCGAGTGACGGCCGACGCAGTGCGGAAGCAATGGCGGTGAAGGATTTCAGCAGGAAGAGCGCTTCTCCATTAATCAGCCTCGAGTACTCTCATGGTTGGGATCCTCTGCAGCCAGACGAGGTGACCGGAGGCGCAAGCTGCAGCAGCAGCGCAGTGGGGTTCCGATCGCCGGACACTCTCCATGGCCTGAGATTCAATTTAGAGGAAGTGGAATCGGCTACACAGTACTTCTCCGAGGTGAATCTCTTGGGAAGGAGCAACTTCTCGGCTGTTTACAGAGGAATCCTTCGGGACGGATCGCTTGTTGCTGTGAGAAGCATCAACAAGAGCAGCTGTAAGGCCGAGGAAGACGACTTTCTTAAGGGACTGAAGACCGTTGCGTCTCTCCGCCATGAAAATCTCGTCAAATTGAGGGGATTTTGCTGCTCGCGGGGAAGAGGGGAGTGTTTCCTTCTCTACGATTTCGTGCCGAATGGTAGCTTGGTCGACTATCTGGATGTCAAGGGAGACGATGGCCGGAAAATGTTTGAGTGGTCGACTCGCGTTTGGGTCATCAAAGGCATTGCCAAAGGTTGGTGGTGCACTTCAGATCTCTGTCTCTCATTTTTTGATATGATCTTACTGCATTAACATGTCAAACTACATTCTTTCTCATTATTGCACCCGATTTTTGGAGTTATTCACGTGATGTTAATAGAATATTATACCTATATGGAACGATGAAGTAATCGTTCAACACCAACACTAAAAGTACTTATATGATAATCATTTAAAGCATTCTCGAGATGCACCATGTATCTCTGATGGTAGATCAAAAGGAGCTTCAAGTTTTAGTATGCTGTTGCTAGAACAAATTTACGTACCACTCTGCACAACGGTAGCTCACCTGGCCAGGGAGTCGACTCACAAGATGTAATGAGTTCGATGGTCGGGGCGTGCATCTGGTTTTGGCCTTCCTATTGTTACACAAAAACCAGGACCAAGCCTTCCGTGACCATGGTTATGTGAAAAGGAAAGATGATCATGTTTCATGGCGGTAGTCATGGCTTTCATTGTCCTTGTTCATGGGACGAAACATCTACTTTCTCACACCTTCATTGTTCAGGCTAATTCGAACCAAGCCTCCTGCCATGCTAAGTGGGCTGCATCAAACCTGATGGTCATTGTGCTCGATTTTGTGCAACATTAGCAAACAAAGATCATGTTTTAAGCTTCGGTTCAGACTGCTTGAAATGTGCAGCATGTGTTGCTGCCCAGGAAAGGAGGTATTTGATACTCCCTTGAAGATGCTGACGTTTGTTGTTTATTCCAGGGATAGAGTATCTGCATGGGAATGTGAACAAGCCTCCGTTGGTACATCAAAGCATATCAGCAGAGAAGGTGCTGCTTGATCAAAACTTCAATCCCCTTCTCTCTTGCTCGGGTCTTCACAGGCTTCTTGCTGATGATGCCGTTTTTTCCACACTCAAGGCTAGTGCGGCCATGGGATACCTTGCCCCGGAGTACATGACTGTGGGCCGTTTCACGGAGGAGAGCGATCTATATGCCTTCGGGGTGTTGGTGCTGCAGATACTGTCTGGAAGGAGGAGAGTTTGCCTGTCTATGCGGCAGGCAGCAGAGGCTGGCAACTTGGAGGAGTTCATTGATGAGAAACTTCAGGGGCATTACTCCTTAACAGAGGCGATGAACATGGTCAGGGTGGCCCTTTGCTGTACGAGTGAAATGCCAAGCGACAGGCCTGCCATGGCTACGGTTGTTCAAGAGCTCAGCAACCGCAGTGTCAGCTAATTGATCGACCATCAACCCAATGGATCGACTGGATATTTTGGAGGATGGAAGCCAAGATTGTGAATCAATGCCTTGTAAGAAATGTGGGTAGCAGCGGGCACCAGGATTTCATGTTTATACATTTGTATCCTTCCTTCAACTACCATTCTTGAAGGCTTGCTCATTTTGCCTGGTTACCCTCTCAATGGCGCTTGCTTGCTCTGTTCATGGCCGCCTGAGGCTGCTGGAGTTTGCAGAATCACGAGCTATGCAATGAAATCTTTTTGCTTGCAGATTTTTTCATTCTGTCTATTCTATTGATTGTTCTGTTTCAATTTGGCATTTGGCATTAGTTAATCAGTCGATTGACCTGAACGACATAGCGAGTTAACCATGAGTTAACCTGAGCTAAATGTGCTCCAGGAAAAGAAACGAGTAGTAGAGTCAGATAAGCGTGTGGGCTTGTAAACAAGCCAGGGGTGGGTTTAGATCGTCTGAGATGACCATGGGTCTAGTAAAAATTTTGGCCAACTGCAGGCTGAGCAACACCTTCCGGTACCTATCATTAACCAAACCTTTTTAACTTACGTGGTTCAAGGATTCTATACTGAACTTCAAGCATCAGTGCTTGAAAGCTCACACTCCACACCAAAAGGTCATCCATCCATCCCATTACTTTACTCTTCCCATCATGAATAATTAGATTGTTGAAAGCTCACACCGTTCGGTAAGAGATATAACTAAGTTTCAATAGGTAAAAGAAACGGTCCATTTCTCATCCAAGCTACCAACCTAGTGTAACTTTTATCCAGTTGAAATGGGTGATACGAAGGCAAAAGATCATGATGTTGCCAATTTAACAAAAGGCTTTGTATTTCAGATACGAGTTCCGTTGTGGAAATTAAATTCAGTTGTGGAAATTAAACTCAAACAAGTTTGTCATTTAATAAATTTCGCTTATGGGCCGGTCCTGAGCCCAGATAAAGGAGTGGTGCGTTAAGCTTTTGACAGTTGGCCTAAAACTTTGTCCACTTATCTATCATGGATTTTAGCTTTGTGAAAAGATCCTTAGTTGTAGTAGTATTTAAAGTTTGTCATTTGATAAAATGTAAATCCATTTGATGTTTATGTATTAAGTTCCACAGATAAAGATAACCTCTGATTGCCGCCTATTGCTTAGAGTAGTGTTTTCGAATGAAGGTGTGATAAGGTGAAAGACAGGTCCTCGGAGGTGAGATGGGGTTGGAGTACTGACCTCCTAAGTCGGCCAAACAGGTCAGCATCTTGCAATTGCACTCTATCTACTATAACAAGAAGGTGAGTAAACAGAAGGGGCATGATCGTTTCTTGCTCAACCTCTGTGCTTTCCACTCCATCAGCTTGTTCTATAAGCGATCCAGCATACCAAACTGCATTCCAGGATATGGTTGAGGAATTAAGAAGCGAGATGCAAGTTGAGCTGAATTACGACAAGGACAATGACCTATTCCAGTTTAGAAAGAATTGTGCAACTATACATCAGATTAGCTACAGAGAAAAATCAGGAATGAATTTCATCTTGCACCATAACCTCCATGGCATCTGTGACATATCCCGCGGATCTCAACTTCCGGTTCATGTCTTCTAATACGAAGCACATCTCTTCTGATCGCGGATGCCATCTATCACCCACCAAGAAACTGCAAACTTGGCCATCAACCTGGATGAAACTGCACCCCGGCACCTTCCTTGTTTCCTTTACTCTCATCATCTTCCTGATGTCGGTAGCATCATCCCACATTCCTGCAGAAACGTACAAGTTCGACAAGAGAATGTAGACGCTAGAGTCATGAGGGTCAAGCTCAATGAGCCGGCCGGCAGCAAGAGCACCGATCTCCAGATTCTCATGGCTCCTGCATGCACCTAAGAGCGAACTCCAAACCACTGCATTTGGTTCGATGGGCATTTGTTCTACCAATTCAAGTGCCTCTTGTAACAGCCCTGCTCGCCCAAGAATGTCTACCATGCAACCATAGCGTTGCACCTTCGGTGCGATTCGGTGGAGAGAATTCATCCGCTTGAAATACATCCTGCCTTCACCCACCATTCCAGCATGGCTGCACGCATTCAAGACAGCAATGAAGGTGATGTCGTTGGGCTCAAATCCCAGCTTCTCCATTTCGGAGAAGAGGTGGAGAGCAGCTTCAGCGTGCCCATGCATTGCAAGACCCCCAATCATGGCATTCCAGTGGTCGAGGCTCTTCCTCTGTAGCATCTCAAACACTCTCATGGCATCCTGTACAGCTCCGCATTTGGCATACATGTCTACAACTGCAGCACCGAGTATGCCATCCAACTGAAGAGAGTTTCTTTCTATGTAGTTGTGTAAGTCTCTTCCTTCATCCAAGTCGCCTAGATCAGCAATGGTTGAGAGGGTGGTTGACAAGGTGGCACTATCCGGCACCACACTGGACGTTTTCATCTCGTGAAACACTTTGACAGCATCCTTGTACATGCCGTTGTCCACATACCCAGATATCATTACGTTCCACGCGACCACATCTCTCTGTGGCATTTTGTCAAACCAGTAGCGAGCCAGATCCATTCTCCCATTCCTCGCATACCCACCTACCAGAAGAGACCAGGACACTAAATTCCTCTCTGGCATTCGATCAAACAGTTGTCCAGCGGCCTCCACCTGACCGCACTTCACGTAGCCATCAATCATCGTGTTCCAACTCACCGAGTCCCTGTTCGGCATTTCGTCGAACAATTAACGTGCCACATTCATCTCTCCCGATTTAGCATATCCACCAATCATGGTGTTCCAAGTAATTAATCCCCTGCTTCTCCAAGGCATTTTGTCGAATAGTTCCCTTGCAACATCGGTCCTGTTATTCTTCACAAACCCATCAATGATTGTATTCCACGACACTTCGTCCCTCTCCGGCATTCTTTCAAACACTTGGCGTGCGGCATCTACTCTGTAACCACTGCAGTACATGTGCATAAGCGCATTGCAAACGAATACATCGTCGAAGAATCGGCTCTTACACACATGGCCATGAATCTGCATCCCTTCTCTCAGCGCATTCCGATCTAAGCAGAAGAGAGTAAGTGAATGCATCGGAAACAGCCTCCGCTGCGACCAACATCCTTGCGAAGAACCGAATCGGCTCGTCTTCATTGCCCAACAACGCATTCCACGAAACAATGTCTCTGGGCGTCAGCAGACCATCGAAGAACCGTCGCGCATCGTCGACTGCGCCGCATGCAGCGTAGAAATTAAGAAGCGTATTAACGACGAATGGATCATTCGCGCAATGCCCGCTCTTGACAATGTGAGAGTGAATCTGACGGCCTTCAGCCATGGCTCCTAGGCGTGAACAAGCCTTAAGGAGGAAGGGGAAAGTGAAGCGATCAGGCGATGCATCAGGCTCGAAGAGCATGCGAAAGAAGAGAGAAAGGGACTCGTCCGGGTCGTCCGCATATCGTATGAGGGTGTTCCACATGAACGAGTTCGCCGGTGGCTCCGTTCGAAAAGCAGGCGACCGTAGTGTAAAGCGTAGGCGCTTTCAACGGAGCAGCAAAGGCTGAGGATTTTGCCGGTGAGGGAGACGTCGCGGACGAGCCCGCTCACCACAAGGCGAGCGTGCAGCTGGGCAACGTAGCCGAGTGTGACGGTGCCATTGTTGGTCTTCTTGTCGTCGTGGTTGTGTAGCAACGATTGCCATGGTATAGAGCTTGTTGCTTGGGCATGCGCAAGCATCAGCTCACTCTCGCCAGGCTCACTTGCACTGGTTTCTCACTACGCAGCATTCCAGGATGAGAGAGAGAGAGAGAGAGTCTTCGTGGACGTACCTGCCTCATCCATTTCTCAATTGGAAGAGTGGATCACCGCCAAGGAGAGGGGAGTGCATGCACTGTAGTTATCGGTGACCCGTACCAGAAAGCGGTATGGAACTCGGTTTCCTCGGGTTGCAATTTTGGACTCGCAAGCGACTCTAGAAAAGGTGCTATTGTTACGTACCTGCCGCTTCTCAGTCGGACCTAAGAAATGGAAAGAGGTGGTTGTGCACTGTATATATATATATATATATATATATATATATATATATATATATATATATATATATATGTGTGTGTGTGTGTGTGTGTGAAAGTTTGGTATATGCCATCTAATTCGAAAGATAGATCACATGCTGGAAAGTAGTCCTAGAAAAGTGGCAATAGAAACTTTCTTCATGTAGTTGTAAATTCCCTTTAAAACAATTCTCAAACATGTAAAGTATTTCTCTGTTTTATTATTTTAAAATGTTAACTTTGTAGTTTTAGATGTTAACTTGTAGAAGATGTTCCAACACAATAGTAAATAATTAACTATTATATTATCTTTAATTTTTAAATGCATTTGTATATTAGGTATTTCATGTCATAGAAAATTCATTGAAGAGAACCCTGTTGATTTCATGGGAAACTCTTCGGGAAAGCTTTTCAAATTTGTTTCAAGAAAACCTATCCAAAAACTTTTGAGCCTCTGGACATCAACCGCTGACCCTGACAGATATTAGTAAAACTTGTTGCAACCCTAACCAATTGAAACATTATTTGTAAGGCTAAGCCGAAATGGGGGGAAAGGGTTGCATTTGGATTATATGCTATTTGGTCCTACATAGGATCCAAGCCATCCAACTGCACTTGGTATGGCTCTAAACCTCCTAGAATTCGGATTTATGCAGAAATACGCTATTAGGCACCTATTCTACTTGAGAATGGCCTGGCTATTGACAACCAACTATTCCATCTCCACTTGCAAAGGCATATTACCAATCAACTTTACCTCAGATCATTGTCAATCATTCTATTTGAGGTGGTCCGGGCAGAGTTGGATCCCGATCCAGACACTATACCTAATCCAGTTGCATTACACGGTGAGTTCAGTTTCGGATTGAAGGCTACATGCAAAAGCGGAAAACAGAATCCACATATAACCAGATTACTTTTTGTCATAGGGCCTGAACAATTAAATCCAGATCCAGGTTCAATCAGAGATATATATTTGTCGAGTTCCCACGGGCTAAGAAACTCGTAATTTGGACATACCTACTACATGGCGTTCTTGACTCAAGAGTTTCTCGGACAACAGAACTCAGAGAGCCAATTTGCTAAACAAGAAACAACAATAGATTAAGCCACCAAAACCAAAATCGTTGCGCACTTCGGTCAGCTACAGGCTTGGAATGTCATTGAATTCATGACATATTTTTGCTGCCACATCCAACATGAACCTCCTGCAAGCACTTAATATCAGAAAGCAGCACCCCCACAGAATCGTATATTTCAAATTGACGATGAGATGAGTCAAAACCATAATCACCAATTATATACAAGGCGATTAAAAGGAACAAGCTGGGCTTTCAGACAGACTTCTCATATTGACTTGTAGGGAGAAAAAATTACAACATGGTACCATGGGTGGTGTTCATTAATGCATCATTGAACAAGGGGTTGCCTCCAAGCAGCATCCTTCCAGCCCTTTTAACATGTACATCGATCTTAGTAGAGTACACTTCGAAATTTCAGCAACTCAGACCTTATTCTCATCTGTAAGAAGATAGGTCTCACGTCCACCAAATAGTACAAGGGGAAAATTCACAATGAATTAACTGTGTTAAATTTGCAGATCATCCAATGAAAGCTCTTGAGAACACAGCAGCTTCATTTTCTGTAGAAATAGAAAATGAGGGAAATAATCCATAAGGGTACAGCGACATAAAGCATTCAAAGGCAGTTTTGTAAGTAGCGACACAATCAGAAAGCTCAACTATACAATTGATATCTATTGATATGTATCATAACCTTATCTACTACTACTACTACTGACGATGATGATGATGATAATGAATTGTTATGACATGGTAAGATACACATATAATACACCCCGTGTCTTTCGATATGGTACAACACACCCTATATCTTACGATGACACATGAGAAGTTTATTTATATAACTCTGTTTGATGGTCCAAACCAGACACATACTCCTTTTGGATTTTTTTTCTTTAAATATGTTAAACTGAAACTTGTTACGATTCTACTTGAATACAAGGAAACCATCTAGCCTTTTACCGTGATAAATTGTGGAGGATCATCAAGACTGGAAGAACCAAGAACGACCTCTCGATTGAGTTCGTTAGTTAGCTTGTGGGCAGCACGCAGCTGATAAAAGTATCAGAAAAATAAGTTGAGTGAATAGCAAGCCACTTATTCTACCCTCCCCCAAAGAAAAGGTTGGAGAAAGAAAAGATGCAATGTATTTGACAACTGCATACTTCTGAACGTGTAGCTCCACCGATGATAAATACAAAAATTCGCTGTCCCATTTTTTTAAAATCACTTGATCCTTGCCGCAGAATTGAATCACTGTAGAAGGCAAAAACATGATTAGGGAACAAAATACAACGCACAATATGGATGTGGCAATCATGTACCAGCCAATCCAACTGCCACAGAAAACATCAATATACGATGCATACAAGTTCTGATTACCTTGAATAACCATCATCAGACTGGCGTGGCCTTGCCCAAGTTGCAGGTCGTCTGGATCTCATGGAAGTAGGTTGAGATTGGTTAGTCCGGACAGAGGGACTTGGAGACCCATGGTAAGAAGGACTGGGGTCATTCATGCAGGGGAAGTCATTCTTTGGCAGTTCACCTTTGCTAAGTTGTATAATCAACTCCTGGAATCAGGAAGAACATCACCGAATATGCTTCATATGGCTACCATAACATTGTGACATGAACACAAGAAAAATGATAGTTTAGGAGCCTGACATGCCATGACATTATGGTAGTTAAACACGGGCTTGAACTGCATGAACTCAGACATGATACACATAGCTAGATAACACTTATTTAGTTAAACATGGGTTTGAATCGCATGACAAGACATGATACACATAGCTAGATAACAGTCATTTTATCACTGGACTGTATGCATTTGGTAGTTTTCTATTTTGCAACTACATGACTTTGATGTGTTTAAATATGTCAGGTAGATTTCTATTTTGCATCTACTTAACTTTGATGTGTTTTAATGTCCTATCCTGATTCCAATTCCCAATGGCTCGAAGTTCAAGCAATTCTTCTTGTTGAAACTTCCACAGCTGTGAATTTAAAGGTTATGACTTGTGCTTTGGTGATTTTGGTTGCATCCACATGCACAAACATGAAAACTTTAACTTCCAAAAAAGGATAGGGTGCTTCAGTACCTCAATAACAGGATAGAACTTTGATAACTGCCATTGTTCTTGCCCATTTGCTCTCTCTTTCCTAACAGCGTGTTTCTTGCAAAACAGAACATAAACATCAGTTTTAAGCAGTACAGTATCAAAGATAAGAAGGAAATATAGTTGATAGCTAAAAAGCAAGCATGTGCTCCACATACAACAAAACTAAAAACTCAGAATTTCTCAGCATCCGTAATTATTGTGATGCCCTGCTCTAAATATGTTGGTTGCTTTTTACTTCAAACTCTTTTGCTTAATACCTTTTTCTGTTCAAAGTTTTGTCAAAATTTTCACAACAAAAAATACTCAACAACTCTTGTGGGATCCCCTAAAATGTTGCAAGTATGTTCTCCTTACCTTATTCATATCGAACTTGAGGGAGAATCCTCCAGCAGAGGTCTTCTTTGAATCTGGACTTCCCAAGAATGTCATGTTTGTCACCGCCTTTGTATCATCAGGTGAAAGGCGTGCTAGCTAGGAAAGTAAATGATTTATTTCACAGTTTAGAAACCAAATAATAACAATAGCAAAGAGATCATGCTAATCATTTTCAAATTAGCAAAACAGCAAAACATGGCGATAAAGGTCTCCACATCAAATAGAGATGCATCAATATACTCATGCAAAGACCACTTGACTCTAAGAAATGACAGAAATACTACAGGTATGATCATAAAGGCTATATACATATAAATATACATATATATATAGAGAGAGAGAAAGAGGCGCAAACATAAATATATATAGAATATAGATACATATATATATATATGTATGTATGAAAATATATGGATATACATGTGTGTCCGTGAGAGAGAGCGAGTAACGATACAGTACCTCCAGAGTACCTACTCTCATATGGTGGACCTTAACCCAATCGTACTGATGAACTAAATTAAGTTGTATTGGTTTCATCCTTACAGTAAGGCTTCAGCACAGTAATTAGCGATATGGGGAATGTATTGTTCAACCCCCCCACCCCCCCACCCCCAATACGACATATAAGCCATACAAAAAACTTTTCATTACATAAAAATGTTGTCTTAAATGCAAGTCATTTATGGTCACAAAAAAACTTAATTACACCATCTATACAGTGGGATGGGATTTCATCCCACTGTCTACACGTTGAAGTACCAGCTGCTAGAGTAGCCAATCGTTACTGATACTGATACACAAACATGCACATACATTAGTACTTACATACACACATATGGTGAGTGATTCATGTGAACCGTTACTCATGCATCCTTCCAAAGAAAGGACATTAAGGTAACATTGGAATTAAAATTACATAAATGGCCTCAATATCCCTTTTAAGGGGTGAACATGACCTGCACAGGAACCAATCTCTCTCTCTCTCTCTCTCTCTATATATATATATATATATATATATATATATATATATTATATAAGGAGTTATTCGGTATTGAGTTGGAACCAAGATAAAAAGACGTATTATTGAAAAGGACATACTATTGGAAATGTTCAGACTTCTGCTGAAACAGGGGGAAATGATCTGATTAATTATTGCTTGATAAGAATGGATTTGGTGAAGTCACCTGCTTGTTTTGGTGATTCTTGATACTGGGCATATGATGCCTACACCAATTCCTCTTGCAAGATGAAGATTAAATTGATCATGGCTACCTTTTTGTACACTTCTTGAGTGGAGAAGCATAGCATTGAATTCTTCTTACAAAGAAACTAACTAAATTAATGTCCTCAGGATGCCCAGAAACCCAAGAATAGACTCTTGAGGATTGTTTTATGTATAGAATGGAGTTCATAAGCTGAAATTAAATATCATCGAACTTTTTAAGTCCTTGTTCAAATACTGAATTATTTAGTCAAACAATGATCTTAGACAGTTACAAGGACATAGAAGCATGGGACCTAATTCAATTGATTCCATCTCAGGGTGCTACATACACCAACTAATATGACAAAGATGTAAACAAATAAAAGAAAAAGGTTCATCTGCAATTGGCATGGCTCAGAGTCAGGTACGCAGGTCCAGGTCATTTATGGACAGCACAGTGAATCCAAACAAGATACAGAACAAACTAGGTACAGACAAAGGAGCACAAGGTCTTCTATTTAAATACATTTGAAATATTTCATGATTAGTGTCCTGACAGTCAAATAAATATGTGGGTCTCTGTTAAAACTTAAAATCCAAGTCTTCTGAATACAAGAAAATATACAAACACATGAAACAAGTAATAATATTTCCATGTATAACCACGCAAGAGAAGCAATATATGAAACAGCACGCATGCACTGAACCAACTTGCAATATCTAGAGACTTAGATGTGAAGAGAGTGAAACTCTAAGCTCAGAAGGTAGGGTGAGAACAATCAGTTTAACCAAATTACCAAGCTGAACTGAACTGAAGTTTGCAGTTTCATTTGGTCCTAATAAGTATTAGTTTACAAACAGTTCAATATTTTAAATAAATTTGGTTTCGGTTCCAAAGGATCAAAAACCGAAAATACCAAACAACCAACAACAACTACAACAACAATTAAGCCTTTTCCCATACTAGATGGGGTTGGCTACATGGATTCTTTATTTCCACACAGCACTATCATAATTTGTAGAATCCATGGTAAATAAGTTCGACAAAGTTTTACGCTAGCTGTCGGAAGCATAACGCAACCTTCTTCCTTTATCCGGGCTTTGAAAATACCAAACAACTGATTTTCATTAAATAACGTGATTCATTCAAGCTTCTCTCTCTAGAATGAAACAAAGCTTCTCTCTCTAGAATGAAACAAAGCTTCTCTCTCCCACCCCATGTCCAAACTAGAGTGGCTCTCTCTCATTCTCAACCTGGTCCAGTTCACCCACCAGTGGCCATGGCACACTGCTGCTCGCCTGCTTCTCACCATGGTTCAAGGCATCACCCCCAGTCTCTCATTATCTTGTCCATCTTCACGTGGGCTTTTCCCTTCAACAGAGAACTCTTTATTTTATTGTGATTCCACTTATTCTGTTCATTATGTGTCTCCGCCTCAGTGTTCATATATGTATACATGTCAAAAGGCAAGAAAGTTTGCATAGCATCTTGATCATTATATTCATTGTGTGCCTGTCTCGATTCAGTTACTTGGGTGTCACTATATCTTATTTTTTCTTATATAACCAGATATTATCAAGTAAACATTAGAAATTTCCTTGCCTTTTGAAGCTTAGAATAGCTAACAAAGTTCCAATGAGAACTTCAGAAATCAATTAACTGACCGAATATTTCAGTTAAGTTCAGTTTGATGTGTTAGAAAATTGGTTTCGGATTTGGTTTGCAGTCCGGACAATAATTTTGTGTTCGGTTTGTTTCGATTTGGTTCAGTTAATGAACTGAGCCAACTGATGCTCACCCCTATCAACAGGTAAAGATTCGTAGAAAAGTTAGTCCTTGGTCATATAAAATATCAATTTCATGATACAAATTTTGAAGAAAATACATACTGATCTTATTGAACCAGCATGCTTTCCTAAACCAAATAACAAATTTGCCAAAGAAGTCACTTGTGCTGTGCCTGGTCTACTCTTCGGGAGCTAGGTTAGGAAATCCATGATACTTACACATGAAAGTGCTATTAGGCAGGATTGTGAACACATACTCAATGGTAATAGCAAACAACTTCTAGCAAATAAGGTTGCCAAGAACTAGCTCGTTCATCATGTTTCCAAGGTAACTCTGTCCATCTAAGGAATCTCTCTTGCATGGGTGGATAAAGGAGGAATACATTAGGTAGCTGACAGCCAGTGTAAAACTTTGTTGTTTTCCACCATGAATGCACCGGATCCCATCTGAACTCTGAAGTTAGCACACTTGGGCGAGCATAGTACTAGGATGTGTGACCTCCTAAGATGTTCTCGTGTTGAACTTGAACCCTCTAGCCGACCTCACTTAGTCTCGGAGAAGGCTTAGGTAAGGTATCATGCTTCTCAAGGGTAACAAGCCAATACAGAAACAAATAGCACAGGTCCTTTGAGTCCCAAGCAGGGATAAGAAACGAACATTGCATGCACACAATCTCTATGAATATAGTTGATATATTTTGAAAAAAATGTACTGCTCTTTATAAACATATTTCTTGACTAACACGTTTTGTATATCCCTAGTTTGGGTCGATATAGTTACTTCCATCTCTTATGCATTACCACGATATACATGTCTTGACTTCAATGGCAAAATCAACAACAGAAAGGCTTTTATCTTAAAGGTGCAGCTTATACTTTCATACTTTCATGTAAAGTACGGGTTCATAGTAGACCTTGCTTGATAAATGGTTGCATGAAGCATACTTCCACGGTTCCACCTAGGATGGAGCACAAATCAGCATCTACAAACAAACAACAACAACAACTAAGCCTTTTCCCATACTAGACGAGGTCGGCTACATGGATTCTTTGTTTCCACAGATCCCTATCGTGTGCCATGTTAGCAGTTAACTCACAATAAGCTAGATCATTCTTTATTGTTTCTTTCCAACACTTTTGTGGTCGTTCTCTACCTCTTTTAATACTTTCCAAATTTAGTTTTTCATACCTTCTTAGAAGTTCTTCTTTTGATCTTCTTTCTATATGTCCAAACCATCCTAACGATATTCTCTCATTTTATCCTCTATTGGTGTCACTCCTAATTTGTTTCTAATAACCTCATTATGTATACGGTCTTTTCTTGTATGACCACTCATCCATCTCAACATCTTCATTTCTGTCATAGACATCTTTTGTACATGTTGATGATTAACTGCCCAATACTCAGAACCATAAAACATGGCAGGCCTAATTGCTGCTCTATAATATTTACCTTTTAACTTTAATGGTATCTTTTTATCACAAAGAATACCTGATGCTCCTCTCCATTTTGACCAACCAGCATTAATTCTATGCATAATATGGATAGCACAAATCAGCATCTAAGAGGTTAAAATCCAAGAACAGAACCATGGTGCCAAGGAGTCCATCTTCTATAAGCTCCATTTATTGCTTGGTACCGTTCACAATTTTGTAGTGTTCAAAATTTACCAGTAATGAAGCACCAGCCCAACAACGTGACAGAAGAGTAGGGGAAGAACCTCGTAAAGTAAAACGAAACTTTGGAGAAAGTCCAAAGCCACATTTACCATTCATTTCGACAAAGAAAAAGAGGACTACATTACACAGACACAGCTACCAAGTTGCAAAAGCAACAACTAATTGCAAGCCAAAAAAGTATGACACTAAAGAAACTACAGGTTATGGATCTTGACGGAAAAGTCAGAAAAAATGGAGGAATATAAATATTCTGAACTGGAGAGAAGTAAGATAAATACCTGCATCAATTTAGCACCTTTGTCTCCTTCAAATTTCTCTGGATAGATAGAAGCATAAATCATAAGTAAGCGCAATTTGACCTCTGGAGCAGAATCCTGTTCAGAGATCAATCTCCATATGTGAAAACTACTGGCAGTTGAACTTTATCCACACAAATATCAAGGAATTTCTAGCTTCATAACTCTGAGTAGTGCACCTGCTTCAGTCTAAGAAACTGGATCACTTCCTTAGTCCCAGCTTGACCAAAGACAAGATCCTCCTCCAAATGCCCAACTTCTTGAAGTCCAAGTTGTCTGATCTTCTCATTAAGTTTCTGAGCAATCTGCAAAGAGGAGAAAGCAGAAAAGGAAGTTGAGCACGAGGAAGATACTTATAATGAATTCTAAAGGTTGCACAGAACATAGTAAGAAAACGAACTTGAGGAATCCCAACCAATTGTCAATTGAACAAACTGAGAGTAGCAAAGAAACAAATCCACCAAAAGCTAGGTGTTCCAAACTTTCAATGCTTAATACAAGTCAAATAACAAGCAATCAAAGGGTCAAAACAAGTGTCAAAGTGATGCAAAACAACATATGTTATTAAGAGGTAAGAGACTCTATTTATATAGTAAATGTACATATTTATGTTATAGCAAATGGTGAAGAAAGAGAAGCAGCAGAAAATCAGCCAGCCGCTCCCAATGGCTAGCTGGGAGTGGCCAATGCCTTGATGGCCATGGCTATTCGGCACACAAACACAGGCCCTAGTGGCCTGTCCTATTACATTTTAACACCCTCCATTAAACTTACGATATGTATACCAAACGTTCGTCTAACAACAAAAAAACGTGAATATGAGAGTGTCATTTTTGTAAAACCATATGGGAGAATTAAGACAAAAAATCTAGGCAACCAAGGAGAGCAAAGTAATCGGTGGTGTTTCACATCAGTGCCATAGGAGTTCCGTTTTCAATATTTGAGCAAGAGGCACATTTCATGAATTCTGCTACAACAATAGTTAGAGTTACTGCAATCTTCGCCATATGATAGAACTCTACACTATTATACTTCAAGCTGACATTAGCAACGCTCTTGGAGAGAGACAAGACATGGTGAACACCAATTTCTTCACCGTAATAATCCCAACTTATGACGTATGAAACTCACTAAAAAGTGAAGGCAGCAGTTCCTCAAAAGCACAACCTCTTTCTCCAACATAGTGTCTTTACTCTTGAGTATCTTCCTTACATCTTTTCTAAAATTGACCTTCTTCCCACTCCAAAGCATACTGAAAGTGAAGTAAGAGCCCAACACCAGAAAAGAGCAATACCAAAGCAGAATTGATGCCTCATAATTAAATTAGCTCCAAATCTCAGAAACCAACAAAGCAATTCATGGTTTTCATTCCAATCCAAAATGCAAGACAAACCAAAAACAAAACCAAGAAGATGGTTTACTCCAATTCAAAGAGGTTCTTTAATGGAAAACATTGATTATCTATGTAGGATTGTCAAATATAAGAAATAATTTAATGAATCACCACAAACTCGTGATATTACAAAAAACCTTCATATACTAAACAAGCGCTAAGCTAAAACCATCCAAATAAATCAAATGCAAAGGCTCTTAAATAGTTCACAATCTCAAACGTCATTCTATGGCTCCAAGAATAAGATAATCCACTAAGATGATCAAAAAAATATTTTAAATATATACAAAAAAGATTTATAATCAACTTAATATTTTTCAAGAATCTTTTCAACATAAAATGTTTGTCTCAAAAAACAAGAATTCTTTTACGATAATTTTTATCATTCGCACAAAATACTCAAAATATAGCAAATAAATAGTCAATACTCAAGGCAAAACTCTTTTTATGCATTATTTTCAAATACTTGTATCAAACACAAGGTTATCAAGAGAACAATAAGTGCATTTTCAACATTGACTCATCTCCAACCAATAACCAACAACATGAAGCACCTTAATCACAAAGGTCTTCAACAAAAGGCCAACAAATGTGACATATAGCCACAACACGGAGATCTTAATCACATAAAAATGCAACTTCAAAGTTATTAAGCTCAAATTATCAAATAACAATAAGTGCATCTTCAAACATTAACTAATCTCCAACCAATAGCCAATAACATGAAGAACCTGAATCATAAAGGTCTTTAATAAAAAGCCAACAAAAGTGATATATAGCCGCAACATTAAGATCTTACTCATATAAAGGAATGCAACTTATTGTGTAACAAACAACAAACAATTTTTCTAAATACCTAAGGCCAATTTTTCAGAGTGATGAAAGAATTGATGAAGATGTTACGCATAGAATTAATGTTGGTTGGTTAAAATGGAGAGAAGCATCAAATATTCTTTGTGATAAGAAGATATCATTAAAGTTAAAATGGTAAATATTATAGAGCAACAATTAGACCTGCCATGTTTTATGGTTCTGAGTGTTGAGCAGTTAATCATAACATCTACAAAAGATGTTTGTGATAGAAATGAAGATGTTGAGATGGATGAGTGGTCATACAAGAAAAGATTGTATACATAATGAGATTATTAGAAATAAATTATGTGTGACACCAATAGAGGATAAAATGAGAGAATATCGTTTAAGGTGGTTTGGACATATAGAAAGAAGATCAAAAAAAGAACCTTTAAGAATGTATGAAAAACTAGATTTTGAAAGTATTAAAAGAGGTAGAAGATGACCACAAAAGTGTTGAAAAGAAACAATAATGAATGATCTAGCTTATTGTGAGTTAACTGCTAACATGGCATATGATAGGGCTCTGTGGAAACAAAGAATCCATATAGCTGATCCCGTCTAGTATGGGAAAAGGCTTAGTTATTGTTGTTGTTTAGACACTAAACAATTTATCCAACAAATGTTAAAAATAAAAAGTTGGAAAGAGCACACCTAGATGGACTCAAATCTAAATACCAAACAAGATCAAACGGCCGAGAACTTGGAAGGAAAAAACTGTAAATCTACCAATGCAGATGAACTGACTTAAGTTGGTGCCCACTGCTATCATGCAGGACAAGGGAGCAGTCATGATCCAACTTGATATTGGGCAGTATGGCCCAAAAGGTTGAAGGATCCAAGTGAATACTTTTGTTGTAGGAAATGCACATAATATTGTTGCAATGAAGTGCTCCACACAGCAATGACAGTTGCAACAAAGCCCTTGGTATTCACAGTGACATCAGTTACAGTGCAAACACCCAACCCTAGGAGAACAAGTATATTTAGCTATGTGTCTCTTGAGTATCAAACATTGTCGAAGAAAACTTCCAGAACACAAGAAACTAGAATCATACTCAGCTTTGCAATCTAGTAGACTAGTAAAACCCCACTGAATTCCACATAAGGCTCAATCCATGCCAACAATGGAGCAATTGCAAAAATAACAAACTTTAGAAGCTTTAGCCGTGGTAGCTGAGTGGGTTGGATGTAACCCATCCACCGAAACTAAAACCATAAGTACCCATTAGAGCTTTGTTGATTAAGATTATTCCAACCGAGGTAACAACATTGAACATCCATGATGCAACATCCAGTGCTTGATAACTTATACATACAATATTTAACGTCCTGTGCACGTTCAGAGATAAAATCACACTAGGAAGCCGATTACTAGGAATTTTCAGCTAAAACCATTCACCTACAAACTGTTTTCAGATTTCCAGAAATTTCCTCAGTGCCAATCTCCTAAAGGTTAGACCTCTGCCTATCTCCGAGTATCGCATAATCACTCGAGTTGATCTGATCTTCAAATTTCTGTAGGGTCTCTAACACTACCTCTCCTCAGATCTCCAATACCTGGATCTCAAAAAACCGCTTATAGATAAATCTTCAAAGCACCCTTGCAGATTCAAGAATTTTCCAATACATGAGTCGTTCCTGACTAGCTCATCAAAAGATGAGTCTAATTGGAAACCCATATATCCTCCCATCACAAAAGAACACCCGAACTTCAAAAAAAAAAAAACTCCTGAATTTCATCCTAGGCGAAAACAGCGAGCCAAGGGGTCATCCTTCATCCTTGCAATGTATCGCCCATTAACAGCAAATGCAACATCTGATGCCGCTCCGAATCATCGTCAACATCCTTCATGGCGGCTACCACTCAACTGCTAGTAAAGCGATCAATAATTTATCATTTTAAAGCTCTAATACCATGTAAGAAAACGATCCTTCAAGTCACTTGAAGAATCCCAACCAATCATCAATTTAACAAACCAAGAGTAACCAAGAAACAAATTTACCAAAAGTTAGGTGTTTCAAACTTTTAATGCTTAATACAAGTCAAATAACAAGCAATCAAAGGGTCAAAACAAGTGTCACAGTGCTTATTAAGAAATAAGAGGCTCTATTTATAGAGCAAATGTGCCCATTTATGTTACAGCAAATGGTGAAGAAAGGGAAGCAACAAGGAATCCCTAACGGCTATATTGACTAGCCATTGGAGACCCCCAATGGCTAGCTGGGGGTGTACAAGGCCATGATGGCCCTAGCTATTCAGCACACAAACATGGGCCCTAGTGGCCCATCCTATTACATTTTAACAGTCCATTGTTCATCACATGTCCAACACTCACTGTGAGATATCTAAAAGAAGAAGCACCAAGAACATTCACAACTAAAAGTCTAACGTAAAGTTTTCTTATTCCATGTTTGAAGTGCCTTGCTTTATGTAGATTTGCAGTATGCAATGGTGAATCAACCCAAAGTAGGGATATACAAAGTTATAATTAATATGACGTACTTTGAACCCACTCGATTTAAGTAGCAAGGACCGAAGATTGGTGGCTTTAACTTACAGTACACGTACTCAACAACTCAAGTTTGAGATAACCATACAAGTTTTCATATCTTCCAACTTTCAGAGTATGCAGCCAACCAAACGAAAACCTCCATCATAACAATAAAGATCTTCAACAGGCAAGATAGAAGATGGGCGAGTCTTGCTTTTGCATACATATCTAACTGGACCAAAGTAAGTGCACCCTCAAATGAGAAAGAGAAGAATATCCCAGTACATATGATTATGGACAGTTCTTGAGGAAACTAACCATGGAAACTTTTAACAAATTAGAAAAAAGAGAGCATTATGATCCAATTGAAGGAACTTATAAAAACTAGAGTAAAAAGCATACTTTAGAAAATCAGTTTAAAAATTAATTCGTACTATGCATAATGATGAATGAGATCCATGTAGCTGAACCCCCCTTACTGGGAAATGCTTGATTTTGGTTTTGGTACTGGTGTGTTGTTAACAAATACTTTGTACATTGAGAACTTGGAGCATGTCTGTTTGGTAGAAAAAGGTCAAGAAGAGAATTTGAAAGTCTCCACTTTCTAGGCTTATATGTGAAGCTAGAATTGAGCAACATGCAACTGCAATGCAGGAGGCAAAAAGAGCTAGCATTTCTCAGGAAAAGTGTGCAGAATATGGTGCTAGCTTGCTGGAATATACGAATCTAACCAAATCCTCATAATGTAAGCATGGAACAGAGGACTTGAAAAGGAAAAAGAAAAAGGACAAGACTGATGATAATGACAACTAAGGTTACCGACAGCGAATAACAGGTATTAAACATGAGAGTGTTATTGCAGACAAATATCAGTTTTAGGTTAAAAACCAAACAGAAGTAACACAATTATGTTTGAAAACTAACATCAACATGAAGTGTAAGTTTGTCAATCTGCTCACTGTATTGTGGCAAAGCTTGCACCATCTTCTGCAGATCTCTTGTTGACAAGTCATTTCCCTCTCTGCAAAACAAAGTCAGGAGGCCAACATTTTTTAAGTTAAAAGCCACAAGTAATGTGATGAACAATGAACTGAAGTAACCACAACATGAAAGTTCTCCAACTTCGTGTTCAGTTTGTTTATTTTTAATACCTATGATTACTCAAAATTCTCCCCAGTACAGGAAAAAAAAATAGTATTGGAGGGACCCTCTGAAGCCAAATATGACCCTCAAATGTGGAAAATTGCAACTAAGCAAAACAACGAAAAGTCAATATTAGTGAATTTCCTTTGCAGACAATCCTTAAGAGAAAGTAACCAGACTGATCTAGAACTGCTATTTTCTCCTCCTAGACATCGCTTAAATAAAGTTCTTGGTTAGCAGAAGAGATGACAACCTCTAAGCAGTAGCGTTCATCTGCTAGCAATCTCGTTTCTTCTACTACAATTTACATCATTCTTTTTCTTTTTCTTTGAGGACAGTTTACATCAACTTATATACAGCAGTAACATGATTATCAACTCTATGCAATTAACGTTTTGCAGAATTACCATCTACGGCTGCCATATATTTATGTTTTATGGTTGCATAGGCAGGCCTCCATGAAGCTATATTCCTCAAGCAATAGCATGACACCTAGACAGTCCTTATGGCACATCAACCTTCTTGGTGTAGTAATTGCCTAAGACCTTAATGTCTTCTTAGTTTTGTTTCATACAAGAAGGAAATTACCTCCATTCTCCTACTCCCAATGAAAGGAATCCTGTCCTCATGATAAGAGGTCAAACTTTATTCAAATGGAGATGTAGTCGAAAAGACAAACAAGTTATTGTTGGTTGCCACGTCTTTTGATAGGAAACAGTGTTTTGCACATCAATAAAATTATTTAAGCAATTATACGTGTCCCACAAAATAATTATTTGCAACCTTTATACCATGCTGGAACTTATCTCATGAAGGTTCACATCCTTACGTCCATCTGATTGAGACGGGAAGCTTGAATAGTGAAATAAGGGGTAGCCCCGCTGCAGCACGTGAAAAATTCATGGGGGAAAAATGAAAGGCAAAATATCTTGGTACTAACATTTTCCTCACAGTTTAAGAATCCAATTAACTTGTATATTCTTCTATCTTGTATGAAACACTGACTGATACATAGGTTTATACATGCGCACAGCACATACAGATGACATCCATGTGGTTAATGGGGAGAATGGAAGGGGGTTTTGGAATATTTACATGGTACATGGTAAATGTGTACTATTAGTACATGCCTGACATGCATGCATACATATGAAACTCGTATCCTTATCCTTTTCCACTTTCGACTCAGAACCCTCACCAGGATTTAGGTTAATAGCATCTCCCTTGCAAATCAAATTTTGGGCAAGGATAAGACCACTTACGTGTCTCAACCTTGGTAAATGCTGTAGACACACCCACACGCCAATGGGCTTCAATAGAGCACATTCAAAGGAAGAACCCCGTGGAACTTCCACTAGCCATGTGATAATCCTCAATATGGTGCAACCCACAACCTTATGAACTAACTTCAACAGCCTAATGTCTTGCATAAATATTGCTCACCTCGTGTTATGACGAATTTGAGCAGCTTTATTCTTTGAAATAAAATTTTGCATCTTTGTGTGCAATCTTTCACTAGCCTGACAATGAAGAAGAGTCAAGGAAGTTTACACATTGTCTATCATAATAAAAAGCCTTCTAGTTAAACATCTTACATCTGCAAAATGCAAATTCCGAAGCTCAACCCATATAGGGTCATGATCTTCCAAAAGGACCTCCTTCTTCTCAGTTTTCCCTTGTTCTGATGTAACCTACAAGAGTATCATGCATGGACTGCTAACTTGGCAATGGCATCAGCAGAAAGTAATCTGAAAACTTACAGACAATGTTGAAAAACATACCTCGTACACATACTTATTTCCTTCCATATTTAGCAGATCATGGCACATGGCACCATATGTCCATTCATGAATCACAGGTGCAATCTGGAAGTATGAAAAGAGAAAATAAAGAGATCTCAACAAAATCATGAATTCACATACTTTAATAATTAAACAAACCTGATCTATAGATCTGTCAACAATCAGCAATTCACATGTTTCTGATTTGGGAAACTCTGGAATGGTGGACTTGTACTTTTCCAGGCAGTTCCACAGAGCAGCAGCAAACTTCGTAGGAATTAAATCACGAAGTGTAGTCAAAGTTGATGCATCCAACGATCTGGCAGCACGATACCTTACATAAGGAAGTTCCTTTAATAGCAAAGGCAGAACGAATAATGTCAGGAAGAAAAAAGAAAGTGTTAGCATGCCAAAGAATAATGCAAGAAAAGACAGATAAATCCCTACCGTAATTCCTAAACAATCACTTTGACAAAGATTAAGAGGGAACTACAAGATAGTGCTGAAGTCATTGAGTTCCTAATCAACCCAAAGATATGTATTTTATACCACCATTTGAGTGGTGAAAGTAGTAATATACGAAACTCAGATAAGCTTCACAATTTCAAGTCTTTCTTTACTTACAACCGGTTGAAATACCTCTTTAAGAAATAGAGAAATAGAAGGGCATATGATGTGAAAAATCGTCCTCAAAATTTTATGGCAAAGGAGACTAAGATGCCATGGTCAATATTGAGCAGCCTATCTTCTGAAATATCTTCTGAAATGGCCATGCTTGCATATCAAGTTTTGACAGTTACTACTTTCTATCATAATAGTCTGCACTTGCAGCCTTTAGTGGACTCGCTATTTACCATGCCTAGTTATGCACTGCATAGGTTTGTCTTCTATGGTAAATAAGATTGGAGGTGTCACCACAGCAAACATATTTAAGAATCATCCAGAGTCTGAGGTCTCCAATATAAACCGATCAACAAGATGTTCAGAAGATATGTTTTTCAACATTCAAAGAATGAAATGCATGTGACAACTGAACTCGTACCTTCATAGAAGCAAAAACAGTGGCAGTACGGCTCGCCATTGTATTCAGGCAGGCATCAAATTTCCAAGAACCCTCCATATTCTCCCCAAAGAGAACCTCGAGTGCCCACTCATTATCAGTGATGTATCCCTGTGCATGATAATACTGTCAACATAAAGCTTAACCCAGACAAAAACCACTTGTTAATAGAGCTTCAAGTTTTCTTCAGATATCCAAAAGATTCGCTATTCCCTAGAATTCACATGAGCCCCCAAATCAAAGTGGCTAAACAGGTCAGCCTGGTTGTTTGAGATTTCACATGCAAAACCAAAGAGCACATCGAATGATCGAAACACCACCAAATTGCGTGCATATTTGCATTTAATTAAGGAAAAAGTTTGAACAGATCGAGGTTTAGCAAAAGGCTCGATCTAATTTTTCGGACACCGAACTAAACCACATTAATCTAACCATGTAGGATGAGCCAATTCACGAACAAGTACATATTAGATAAAAGGCAAGGTAAAGCATCTCTACATATTTTAAAAAACCATATTTTCCATCAGAAATTCTGCCCATGCATGGGATCACCCTTGGATGGCCGGTCCCAAGCACGAAAAAAGGAAGAGGATTACATTTATGACAACCGGCATAAAACTTTGTTGGATTTATATGGATTCTAGACATTACGAGCATTACGTTGGGGTGTCTCTTTTTAGAGACGCATTTGAAAACTCGAATGCAGTTAAAAGTAAGAGCCTTTACATCTTCGCTTGGATGTAGTGAATCAGAGGGTTCCCACATCATTGATGGGTATAGGTAAAGAAGTTAGTCTCACTATATTGCTGCCGAAATGTAGTAAATAAATGACAGAATATCTCCATATTTTTAGCATGGACGGATGCAAAAGATAAGAAAGATAATCATGGATAATAAGATTCATATTGGTACTTGGAATATTGGAATATTGACCGATAAACTAATGGAGGTAGTAGATTCTAGATACTATGATTAGAAAAAATATTCACATTCTCTGTTTACACGAGTCAAAGTAGGTTAAAGAAAAAGCAAAGGAGATTAAGAACACATGTTGTAAAAGTACGCTACTTCAAAAAAGAACATAATTGGTATTATTTTAAATAAAGGTTTAAAAGATAGTGTAGTAGACATAAAATGAATGGTAACCGAATTATGATGGTGAAATTATTATTAAGAGTAGAGGCTTTAAATATTATCAGTACCTCAAGTAGAACTAAAAGATAACGCAAAGAATGCAATTAGAATTAGATACGATAATTCAAAAGATTCTATAAAGAGAGATGATTTGCTTAGGAGAAGATCTAAATAGACATGGCAGTTGTTGTAAAAAGGCATTAAGATACCAAAGCATTCACGGCAACTATAAGTTTGGGAATTTAAATAAGGTAAGAAAATTTTAAATTTCGCTATAACATATGATCTCTTTGTAGCCAATACAACAACAACAACTAAGCCTTTTCCCATACTAGACGGGGTCGGCTACATGCATTCTTTGTTTCCAAAGATCCCTATCGTGTGTCATGTTAGCAGTTAACTCCCAATAAGCTAGATCATTCTTTATTGTTTCTTTCCAACACTTTTGTGGTCGTCCTCTACCTCTTTTAATACTTTCCAAATTTAGTTTTTCTAACCTTCTTAAAGGTTCTTCTTTTGATCTTCTTTCTATATGTCCAAACCATCTTAAACGATGTTCTCTCATTTTATCCTCTATTGGTATCACTCCTAATTTGTTTCTAATAACCTCATTATGTATACGGTCTTTTCTTGTATGACCACTCATCCATCTCAACATCTTCATTTCTGTCACAGACATCTTTTGTACAAGCTCATGATTAACCGCCCAACATACAGAACCATAAAACATGGCAGGCCTAATTGTTGCTCTATAATATTTACCTTTTAATTTTAATGGTATCTTCTTATCACAAAGAATACCTGATGCTCCTCTCCATTTTAACCAACCATCATTAATTCTATCTGTAACATCTCAATCAATTCCTCCATCACTCTGAAAAATTGACCCTAGGTATTTAAAACTTTCCTTTTGGGGAATGCAATGTGTGCCAATTTTAATTTCTATGTCCTCTGAAGTAATCAAATGATCAAACTTACATTCCATATATTCTATCTTTGTTCTACTAAGTCAGAGGCCTTTGCTTTCTAATGTTTCTCTCCATAGTTCCAATTTTCTATTAACTTTTTCCTTAGACTCCTCCACTAATACAATGTCATCTGCAAATAACATACACCAAGGTACTTCATCTTAAATATGTTTTGTTAACTCATCCATCACCATTATAAATAAATATGGACTTAAAGTTTATCCTTGATGTAACCCAATATTAACTTCAAAGAAGTCTGTCGTACCTTCATGAGTCCTCACACATGTTTTTGAACCATCATACATGTCTCTTATAAGGTTAATATATGTCAATGGGATACCTCTTTTTTCTAAAATTCTCCAAAGAACCTCCCTCGGTACCCTATCATAAGTTTCCTCTAGATAAGCAAATATCATGTGAAGGTCTTTCTTTTTTGCTCTAAAATGTTCCATAAGGCGTCTCAAAAGGTGAATCGCTTCAATGGTAGATCTGCTTGGCATGAATCCAAATTGGTTCTCTGTTGTACTTGATATTTGTCTTAACCTACGTTCAATAATTCTTTCCCATAATTTTATAGTATGACTCATTAACTTGATACCTCGATAATTCGCACAATTTTGAATGTCTCCCTTGTTCTTATATATGGGTATAAGTGTACTTGCTCTCCATTCCTCGGGTATCTTTTGGTTTTTCCATATTTCATTAAATAGTCTTGTGAGCTATTTCTCCTAGTATTTTTCAAACTTCTATAGGAATATTATCTGGTCCTACCGATTTACCACCCTTCAAATGTTTAATAGCCTCTTTGACTTCATTCTTTTGAATATGTCGGTAGAAATTGTGGTTTATATACTTTTCTGACTTGCCTAAATCTCCTAAACTAATACTAACATCTTTATTTTCATTAAAAAGATTATAAAAATGGTTTTCTCATCTATTTCTTATATCATCATTTGCCACTAGAATTTTTTCATCCTCGTCTTTTATGCATCTAACATAATTAAGATCTTTAGTTTTCTTATCTCTAGCCCTAGCTATCCTAAAAATGTCTCTTTCACCCTCTTTTGAGTTGAGTTTTCTATATAAGTCCTCCCGGATCTTAGCTTTTGCTTCACTAACGGCCTTTTTCGCTTCCTTCTTTGCTTTCTTATAAGCTTCTAAAGTTTCACTAGTTTTCTTAGCATAATGTAATTTGTAACATGCCCTCTTTGCCTTGATTTTATTTTGTACTACTTCCCTCCACCACCAAGCTTCTTTTTGTGCCGGTACACCTCCCTTAGATACCCCTAACACATCTTTCACCACTTTCCTAATATGTATAGCCATATTATTCCACATATCACAAGGTGTGCCAACATAATTCCAAACATCTCCAGAAGGACTTTCTGTTTAAATATATCTTCTTTCTCGCTTTTGAGGTTCCACCATTTAGTTCGAATAGCTCGATGCACTCTTTTCTTCTTTGCCCATTTTTTTTTTGTAAATCCATAACTAAAAGTCGATGTTGGGTGGTTAAGCTTTCTCCTGGAATTACCTTACAATCTTTACAACACGCTTTATCTTTTTTTCTACAAATAAAGTAGTCAATTTGTGTTTGTGATAAGCCACTCTTATAAGTAATTAAATGTTCATCTCGTTTTTTGAAGATTGTATTGACTATAAAGAGATCAAATGCCATAGCAAAATTTAAAATCTCCCTACCTTCCTCCTTTATATCCCCAAAACCAAAGTTTCCATGAATCCCTTGATATCCTAATGCCTCTTTACCGACATGTCCATTTAAATCTCCTCCTAAACAAATCATCTCCCTTTGTGGAATCTTTTGAAACACCTTATCTAACTCTTCCCAAAAAATTGTTTTTATACTATCTTCTAGTCCTACTTAGGGTGCGTAAACACAAACTATATTCAAAACCTCTGCTCCTAACACTAATTTCAACGTCATGATTCGGTCACCATATCGTTGTATGTCTACTACACTCTCCTTTAAATCTTTATTTATGATAATACCAACTCCGTTTCGAGCCTTTTCTTTACCTGAGTACCATAATTTAAAAACTGTATCCTCTATCTCCTTTGCTTTTTCTTCAACCCATTTTGTCTCTTGTAAACATAGAATATGAATCTTTCTCCGAATCATAGTATCTACTACCTTTATTAGCTTACCCGATAATGTTCCGATATTCCAAGAACCAATACAAATCTTATTATCTAGGACTAGCTTCCTTACCCCCCGCATCCGTCCATAATCAAAATGCGGAGACCTTCTCTGAAAATTTTTCACTACATTCGGGCGGCAATGTAGCGGGACTAACTTTTTTACCCACACCCGTCCATGATATGGGAACTCTCTCTGCAATTGATTCACTACATTCGGGCGAAAATGTAGTGGCCCTTGCTTACTTCTTACTGCATTCGGGCTCTGCAGCACGTCGCTAGGCGGGGACGCCCCAAAGCAATGCTCATAATTTTTGTAATCCATGTTATAAAAATCTGACGAAGTTTTACGCTGGCTGTCGGAACCCTAACACAACCCTCCTCCTTTATCCGAGCTTGGGACCGACAATGCAAGGGTGATCCCTTACATGTGTGGAGTTCTTTGTAGCCAATACAATTTTCAAAAAACGAGATGAACATTTAATTACTTATAAGAGCGGTTTATAACAAATACAAACTGATTATTTTGATTATAGGAGAAAAGATAGATCGTGTTATAAGATTGTAAGAAAAATTTAGGAGAAAGTTTAACTACCCAACATCGACTTTTAGTTATGGATTGACAAGTAAAAATAGGGACAAAGAGGCAAAGTATGCATAAAGATACTCAAACTAAATGGTAAAACCTCACAAATGAGAAAGAAGATATATTTAAACAGATAATTCTTCAAAGAGATTCTTGGAATTATGTAAGTCTTCCTTTTAACATGTGAAACAATATGACTAAGCATATTAAGAAAGTACAAAAAAATGTGTTACATGAATCTAAAGGAGTCATACCGGTATAAAAGAAAGCTTGGTGGTGGAGTAAGTGATGCTAAGATAAGATTAAGGAGAAGAGGGCATGTAATAAATTACATTATCACCAAGATTAATGAAACTTAGGAGGCTTGTAAGAAAGCACAGAAAGAAAAAAAACTATTAATGAAGCAAAAGCTAAAATTTGAGAGGATTTATATAAAAAGCTAAAGTCAAAAGAAGTTTAAACAAATATATTTAAGATAGCTAAGACTAAAGATAAGAAAACTAAGGATATTATGCATCAAACATGAGGATGAAAAGATTCTAATGGCAAGTAATGATATCAAAAATAGATAAAAATTGTATTTTCATAAAAAAATTAATAAAAATAGGTATTAATATTAACTTAAGACCATTAACTAAATCAAAAGAGTACATAAACCACAATTTCTATCGACGTATTCAAAAAAACGAAGTCAGAAGCTCTTAAACTTATGAGGATTGGTAAATATGTAGGACCATACACTATTCTTATAGAAGTATAGAAAATCCTATGAGATATGAATATTACTTGACTTATAAGATTACACCAACTAAGCCTTTTCCCATATTAGATGGAGTCGGCTACATGGATTCTTTGTTTCCACATAACCCTATCATGTGTTATGTTGGCAGTTAACTCAACATGAGCTAAATCATTCTTTATTATTTCTTTCCAACACTTTTGTAGTCTTCCTCTTCCTCTTTTAATAAATATAGAAGAAACAAAAGATGTCTAAGGAATGGAGAAAGAGTATGAGAAACTAGATTGTTGAGTTCTAGGAAAATGACTAAAGGAAGTTCCGGTAAGAAGTATGAGAAACTAGATTGTAAAAATGTTAAAAAAGAAAGACCACAAACGTATTGGAAAGAAACAATAGAGAATGATTTAGCTTATGTTGACTTAAACATTAGCATGGCATATGATCGAGCTTTATATAAACAAAGAATCCATGTAGCCAACCCCATCTAGTATGGGAAAAGGCTTAGTTGTTGTTGTATATTTTCTATCGGAGAAATAAGAATCATATTATTGCACTTCAAAGAAAAGAAATAGGCCTACCTGATTATCAATAGCAAAGTACTCCAAATTCATCTGCAAAGTTAAAAACCAAAGAGAATGTGATCATCATGCACAAAAGGTACGTGATGTGACAAGCAGCAAAAAATAAGAAATTCAGCAAATTCCACATACGCTATTTACTTAGAGAATGCTGAAAACTATTGTGGGCATTACAGCTCAAGAACTTCCAGGTAATCCACAAAAAGGTACTACTTAAACAGATGAATTTCAGCAAATTTCACATATGCTATAAACTTGGAGAATGCTGAAAACTATTGCGGGCATTACATCTCAAGAACTTCCAGGTAATCCACAAACTACTTAAACAGCCAAAATTACCTCTCTCAGTGCACCAATGCGAGGTAACACGCTTGTATCATTTTTTATGTTAGCAACCAAGTCTTTGGCAACTGGTGAGCTGAAGAAAACATAAGCCCTGAAATAGGAATCTGAAATTCAATAAAATTGAAAAGGGAGAACAGAGCAGATAGCTAAACTTAAACTAGATACACTCCATACTTCTTATACAGTGGGCGCCTTCCTGACATGTCAGACAGAAACATAACAATACTGCATAAGAGAAAACCAATGGTCAGTGACTATCCACTCCACACTTAGAAGGTGTACAAATTAGCCATCCAAGAAGGAAATTTGTCCCAGTTACAGCTTAGTAATCTAGTAGGTACCAGTAGTCATATAAGAAGCAACACAATAAAATATGGTTAGATGAAACAGTTCATTTTCTAGATAAGAAAATGCCTACTTAAAATTGTAGATTTCACCAAAATCCCTAAAGCATTTAAACAACATAAAGACATGAAAAAAGTTCACATTCGCCAAATTTGAGGATAATGGATTTATTATCACTAAGTGAATGTGATGAAATTAACATTAAGATCTCGTGACTAGGGCCCGTGTTCGTGTGATGGATAGCCAGGGCCATCAGGGCCCTGGCCACCCCCACCTAGCTGTTGGGGGCCTCCCTGGTCCCCAACAGCTAGTCAATATAGCCATTGGGGAGACCCCCAACGGCTGGCTGCATCCCTTTCTCCTCTACTTGCTGTAAAATAACCTGTACATTTGCTCTATAAATAGAACCTCTTACCTCTTAATAAGATATGGTGTTTTGCAGCCCTTTGACACTTGTTTTGACCCTCTGATTGCTTGTTATCGACTTGTATTAAGCATTGAAACACTTAGTTTTGGGTGATTTGTTTCTTGGCTACTCTCATTTTGTTCAATTGACGGTTGGTTGACTTGAAAGATCATTTTCTTACAATATTGTATTTGCCAAGTCTAAATATGGGATTTGTTAAATCCAACACTTCCTTACATGTTGTATCCAAGTACTCATAATTGCAGTGAAAAGCTAATGATCTAATTTGAAAATGGAAGTGATCCAAATAAGAATGTGTCTGGGTGGGAAAATATCTTATTTAAAAAATTTGAATTCCCCACTTCCTATAATATAAATTTGATATAATTCACAAGCCCAGACAATTTAGATTTTGAGTTAGTATGTAGTGCATGCAAGGTGGGTTCAATACTAAACAAGGCTGAAATAGTATATGGAACTGGAAGAGCCCCGCTTTTAAGTTTTTTTTACTAGGTAGTGGTTCTTATATATTGAAAGTTTATCACTTAAAGACACTCATTGATTAACTTATGAAGCATATAAAGAATAAAGCTTTGCATCCAAAAATGACAGAAATATGAAAGTGGACACCATTTTCCAGGTGACCATTTGTGTTGTACAAGACATTGCATCTAACAATGGCATTTCAAGGGGGGAAATCAACAATAAGTTGTTCCCGGAAGAAGGAAGCATGTGGGTGAACCCCTTGGATTTGAATGGTGTTCCTGTAAATTACAGAGGTATTTACTCTAACCATCCAGCTATGTTGCCAAACTAGTATCCTGACTATCATGATCGTTAAGCATTAAAATTAGCAAAGGGATGACACAGAAACCAGGAAATTTCAATGATGTACTTCTCTTTCAATGGCTGAATAAAGTACAGAGCATCCATTGATGGCAAAGGTTGCCTCCGCTTGTACAGGTCTTCAACCACTGCACAAATAAACGAGCCATTTTCAGTTGCAAAACACGTTTGTCTAGATAAGAACATAAATAATGCAAAATGAAGGGAAACAAGCATTTGCTTTTTCAGCAAAATAATTATGAAAAGGAGGAATTGCTCCAAATAACAATAATAGAAGTGACTATATCAAACTACAACTTAAACAAAATATCCAACATCTTCTCTCTCCTAGCCACAGATGGACAAAGAAACAATGAGGTATGTTGACTGACCAACTCTAATCTGCTCTGGATCCGTATCAGACACCAGCAATTCCAGATGATCTGAATCTAAGAAACTATACACTACAGTTCATGGCCAAAATCCAACTCCAAGTTCCAAAGTGTAGACTGGCCGGTAAAAAAGGTTGCAGAACCATGAAACATGATCAGCGCTATAAAACCCTCTACCTTTAGAAGGATTATGAGATTAATGCACAACACTTCCCTGGAAATGCTGTCATGACAAAAGGAACAGCTTTAACCATCCAATTACCAAAAAAACTAACAAATGGCTCAGAAAGGTGAACACGTATCTTGCAAGTTCTTCCCGATTTAATCTGAGAAAACACACCCACCTGTAACTGGTTAGCACTAGGGCTACAGTACGAACATGATAATCAATTAATCATCACTTTGCCAGTAAATGCCACAAAGTCGAGAGATAAAACAGTGACCCAGAATTGTGGTTACAAACTTGGTGGAGGTTGATTTTGTATCAACTGGCAACACCTTAAGCTCACAATTGGTCCCCCAGATGTTTACCGTTTATAAGAAATGATCCAACTCAGTTTTATGCTCAAACGAAGAAAGCGTTAATCCGTATGTCTCTTTCTCAGAAATAAATTGAAACATATCAGTCACGAGCACTTCCAAAAGGATCAGGAGCCGATAGAAACAAAAACAGTAACAGGGGGGAAATGCATTAGATACCACATTTTAATCTAGGAAGCCTAATCCAAGAAACTTAATGTTGATTGTCATCTTGGACATTGACATGTGTGTTGTAACAAGGGCACAAAGTGTTAAACTAACTGATCTTAGAAAACTGCATAATTGAACACAGCTCTCCTTCTCTTTGCTTTCATGTCTGCGTAGCGAATCTATGGTGGTTCAGAACCACCATATAAGATCACATAATCTAGCGCTTGGTATTGATCATGTGAATCCAAACCTTGTTATTAAATTTATTTTCCACACTTCTTCTGTTGTTTGTTGCATGAATTAATGGTTGACAAAAATAGAACCCCCATAACGTGGCATGTGTGCATGTGCAGGCAAATCAATGAAATTTCCTGCCTTGTTGAATACACGCTTAAACCTCCTATCTGGAGTTGTTATCTACTCTCTTACAAGACAAAAAAATGAAAATAAAAAAGTAAAGCTACAGTCAAATCCCATAATTCAAGACACAGAAAAGGTATACAGAGAAGGTGGACATTGAATAATCAATATCATCCAAAAATGAAACCAATATCTACCACTTTAAAGAATTGGATTCACTTCTTACAAGAAATCCCAGCATCTGTGATATCTGCCATCTTGCACGCATAAGACATGATCTTAACAGTAACTTTGTCCATTATCAGCACCTGCAAGGAGTCTATTAATATTTAACCATCTCTTTCAAGTTCAGTTATTCTTACTAAAAGATAATAACAGACTGCCTCAACTGCCATTGATCAGCATGCTTATTTCCAAATATCCAAGTTATGTAATATATCTAAGAAAGCAAATTATGAACTTCAAAAAGAAACATAAACGTATTAATATGATGCAAGGTAATAGATGACGAATACATAGTCCACCAGGTTCAGGCATGGGTGATAAGCATCATGGTGGTGATCTACAAGCAGGCTTACATTATACATATCATTCAAACACTATACTTATCAGGTTGAAACTTGAAATGATACGTTAAGATAAAGGCAATGTGGCAGCCACAATTTTGCAGTTCAAATAAGGCATGCCCTGCATGCAACCAAGCATGAAGGTGCAGCATCTTTCCTTGAAAAGAAATCGTGAAAAACTTGAAGCTTTATAAAAGACTGCCAAAACTGGAGTGGACCTCAGAATTAGGTCTATGAAGGTAAATGCAAGAATCTGAATCTTTCAAATTCTTTCAAAAATAAATGAAAGACAGTAAGTTGTTTCGACCCACCCACCCACCAACCATTTAGAGAATTGAACCAATATTCTTGTGAATGTGCACGTGTAATAAGCCAATATGATCTCAGGCCATAAGAATGATCTAGCTTCTGATGAGTTAAGCGTTTGCATGGCTCAGGACCAACTGAACTCTATGGAAACAAAGAATCCATGTACCCAACCTCATCTAGTATAAGAAAAGGCTTAGTTGTTGTTGTAGTGGTGGTGGTAGTCTCAATCTATCAAAAACTAAACAACCAAGTAGTAGTTGAGACCAAATACTTCATATCAACCATGTCTCAATCCATATACATCCCTATTACACTTCATCAACTTACAAATTTCTTATGGTTCCATATAACAGGCGCAGAAAATCAAGATTAAGAATGTTTGGAGCATATCAACCATGATAAAAAGATAAAATAGTAAAAATAATCTCTGAATCTGATTGAACCAAGCATTTTTCGAAGTACCTTCCAGGTTTGTTTCAACTCCCCAGCTTTGATTGAACCAAGCATATCATTCAACAACCCTAAAGGATATGATGAAAAGGACAATATGAAAAACTAGGATCATAAGAGAGGTACATTGAAAAGTAAGAATCACAGACAAATAGACACCACAACCAAAGGCAAAGGCAAGTAGAATAACTCGAGAAAATAGTTCAGACCAATCTATGGTAAAATTACAAGATTGTCAACAAATACACGTTAACTAACATACAAATAGGTTTGCATATAAGGCACCAAGAGATTGCTTCTATTCTGTGGAACAAGAAGAAAGTTGCTTGGCAATCAGTAATTCAGTACACAAGCAAATGCTTCAATGGAATTTGCTTTTCCAGGAGCACATAGAACCAATCCAGAAGAATGAAGCAAAAATTATCCCAATCCTATAATACTTTATATGATTATCATTCTCAGTGTATTCTTCCTACCAACCCAAAAAATGAAGGAAATCGGCCACTTCATCACCTGAATACTTGTATCTTAAGAGGATGTTTCTTTTTAAATAAATGGAGGAAAGAAAATGTTTAGACATTATTGCTAGAAATAACAAAAATAAAAAGCATCGTGTTGCAGAAATTAAAACAACCAGGAGTAGCGGATCGTTGAACACCAAAGACTGGAATAAGCTACCAAACGTGGAGTAGTATGTGTGATACTCTACGAGACTGAATGGTAGGTTAGGAGTCACAAGGCTGATTCCACACAAGTTGGATAAGGCTTGCCGCAGACAAAACTGTACCTAGTCAGAGGAGATCTAGAAACCTCTCGTTCTCAATTTTCAAAACTGACATAGAGAGAGTTCAGACAGCGATGTGGCCTCTACTTGCATATATCGGATGCTCGTGAAAGGACTGTCTCTCGGAAAAGGAATCAGAGCTCATCCCACTGACCAGGTCCTTCTCGAGACCTTACAACATTCCCAAGTATTTTACTGGGTTTAGTAGAACATGGAAGACCCTCTGGTATCATAAGAACCGTGCGAACCCTGCAAAATAAGCAAGCTTGACCATTTGATGGTACCCGGTCGTCTTGTACACTATTTTAACCAACTCAGGAGGCACATTACTACATTACTCGGGGCAGGGTGATTTATCAACCAAGCGAATACTAGGGCGTGCAAGCCATCGTTAGTGTCACCTAAGCATTGAATGATAACATTCGTGTGACAGAAAACAAGACCTATCTCCCAGTTCGAGAGAGTAAGTCATAAACATCAAGTAATCATCAATGGATCAGATTCGAACGCATATGGCAAAACACATGGTTTCGGCAGATAAACGATATATAGAAGAACGGAAAAGAAGCCGACGTGCCAAAAACAAATATTCAAACGGAAACAGTCATTGAAATGAAGAACGAAACCGTACTCTCTTTGCTGATTCGACGAAATGACTTGTACTCTCCCCCGTGGGACGAATCAGAGTCCGACATGATGCCCGCCGTTACCGTGCTTCGATTCCTCAGGCCCGATAAAAGCAGAGAAAAGATCCTTCCTTATTTTCGGCAGATAAAAGATATATAGATATCCCTGCGCTCTTCTCTGAGTCGTTACTTTCCGGCAATAGAAATAGACTACGCGAGACCGGACAAGATCCGGCCCCTCCGTCCGGCGACTCCGCGGAAGAAGGCGAAATCCGGCGTCACCCTTCAACGAATCAGGCAGATTCGTGTTTGCCGGGGGAAGGGACCGGATTCAACACGGCCGGTCGCCTTTTTGACTTATTGAGCCACGCCTCTACGGACAGAGAATGCCGCGGAGAATGGCTTCGCCACAACCGCTTTCGGGTCTCCTTCGTGCTTATGATTATTCTCCACTTTCCTCTATCGACCCCACTCCGTTCCGTTTCGTTCCCTCCCCCTTGTTCTTTCGAATGAAGCGAAACTTACAATACCCGGCGCAACTGTATTTATTCACAAATACGCTATGTTTTCCAGTTCAGCGATGGCGAGTTCGTGTTTCAGGGTTTGTTTCTGTCGTTTCAGCTAGTGTTCGTGCCAGAAACAGATCAACTTAATCATGACTCCTTTTTTGTCAAATACAAACACGACATTTTGTTGTATTGGACTTTTGTGTAGCATCTGAAGTTGAATTCCTGTTTCTGGTTGTGTTTGTGTCATCTGTCACTGGTTTTCTGTTTCTAGTTGTCTTTGTGTCGTGTCCTTTTGTGTTTCTCTTAAAGATAGACCAACCTGAACACAATCCTCTTTTTAGTCACTTTGAATGGACAGCAACATGGATCGTCCAGGTTGGGTTTGAGTCCAAATTTGCAACTCTTAACCTACTCAAAATGTATGCCATGGCAAGAGCCGAGGTCCCTCCTTGCGCAAGAACACTTGGCGTTTGGAAACAATCTTTTATGCAAACAACAACAACTAAGCCTTTTTCGTTACTAGACGGGGTCAGCTACATGGATTCTTTGTTTCTACATAGCCCTATCGTGTATCATTTTAGCAGTTAACTCACAATAAGCTACATCATTATTTATTGTTTCTTTCCAACACCTTTGCAGTCGTCCTCTACCTCTTTTTTCCAAATTTAGTTTTTCACACCTTCTTAAAGGTTTTTCTTTTGATCTTCTTTCTATATGTCCAAACCATCTTAAATGATATTCTCTCATTTTATCCTCTATTAGTATCACTCCTAATTTGTTTCTAATAACCTCATTATGTATATGGTCTTTTCTTATATGACCACTCATCCATCCCAACACCCATAACCATAAAACATGGCAGGTCTAATTATTGCTCTATTCATTTACCTTTTAACTTTAATGGTATATTTTTATCACAAAGAATAATTGGGTTGTCTCCACTGCTTTTCAGAGTTATTTATGTGCGTACTCTCTTGAAGATGATTTGTGTTTATACTGTTAAAACTTGTATTATATATATATATATATATATATATATACGTGTGTGTGTATAGGTATTGATAAGTGTATAAAATGTTTCCATGCATAAACATCTTCAATGTTCGGTGTTTAAAACTAAATGAATTCTAAGTATGTTATCATGGCAGGATGATAAATAATGGATTTTTCCAGATATTTACATTATTGAATCTGATTTAATATGGTTCTGATTCCGACTCCAACCCAAACTGCAGAGTGAAAAAAGTAATTTGAGCCCATTAGATAATCCAATTCCATTTTGTATGTAAATTAATGATTCAGATGTGGATAATTTGGCAAATATAAATTTGGATTGGAGCCATGAAATGAACCTGGATCACATCTGGATCTTATTTTGGTTGTTGGATCCACAAAAAAGAAGAACACAATTTCAATAACATTCAACTTCGTTGGCTAACGCACGGGTTTTGGAATGAGTATTCTTTATGAATGCATACTTCGAAGAAGAGTGATGGTTAAACTAAATCTGCTCCAAAACATCAAGCGGTTATCTGAAAACATTTACCAGCTGAGGCCCTTAAAGAAATAATTAAGAAAACGGCAAACCTAAACTGTTTCTGGAACGTCTTAACCTTTTACGGATTACGTCGGCCGCGACTTTTCTTCGTGTCCAAATTACACTCGAAGCAACCACCCAGTTGAGAGCCTCGTGGTCCAAAAGGGAAATCATCGATAGTGCCGTTCTTCACAAATTGGGTTGTTGACAAATCGGTGATTCAAGGAAGGAAGTTGACCTTTCTTTTATATAAAAATCATTAAGAGGATAAGCATTGTATTTATTATATTTTATATTGAGAGAGAGAGAGAAAAACTTTGTATATGCTAACACTTTAACAAATTCAAATAAATCTTAATTATTCATCTTTACCAATTCATCATTGAATTTTGAATTTAAAAAATAAAATATAAATAAAATACATATTTACTTTTAGCTTTTTGAAATTAATTTTCAACCATCATGGTTGAGATTTGTTTTGATTGCTAACACTTAAGTGTAATAAAATATACTACTTACTCTCTTTAGATAGAGAGGGATGACATGGGATATGCTTGAGAGAAAGAGAAACGGCCAACACTTAGTTGATTGCAAATCTTAATAAATCTAGTTGACATTTAAATAAAGGTAAAATGTAAATGTGTACTTCTTCTCTTTAGATAGAGAGAGATGACATGGTGTATGCTAGAGAGAAAGAGAAACTGTCAACACACTTAGGTGATAGCAAATTTTAATAAATCTAGTTGACATTTAAGTAAAGGTAAAATGTAAATGTGTACTTTTTGTTAATATATTTTAATTATATTGACACTTTTGCTTTTAAAATCCTAATTTTAAATCATCCATTACCAATTTATATATATATATATATATATATATATATATAGAGAGAGAGAGAGAGAGAGAGAGAAATAGAGAGGAGAGGAATGATAAGATGCTCTAGGACATATAATTAGACCAATGAGTGAGATTTCTTCTAGATACCCGTGATTATAAATTATTTAGTCACACGAGAAAGCCTTCTTATTAGCAGGAAAAACTTGCAACCAGTTTAGTTAAGATAACCAAACAAATATTCTTTATGAACTCGCATTAAATGGTTTAAATATGGGAATAAATGTGCATATGCTCTCCCTCTCTCACACACTTATATATATGTATACATGTATGTATATATGTATATGTATGTATATATGTATATATATATATATAGAGAGAGAGAGAGATGTTTCTTTGTTGTTCAAATTGGATCGAGTTCTGGATCCTTGCATCGTCAAAATTGACTTAAACTAAGAACAGTTGGCCAAGGCCCTCCTGTTGTAACCAAGGGGCGTCACTTAATCCGCGTAGCCCGTGTCTGATTCAGAGAGTTTTCTAATTTCGCAGTGCCCAACCAACTAGAGAAAAGTGAGAACTATGAGCATCAAAAACCAAGTTAACAATAACCAAGACACTTCATACACCAAGGAAAAAAGGTTGAAAGTGCAACTGGATAACTTCAGATGAGGCCACCCTTCTCGCTACTGTTCTTGCCGAGTACATTCATAAGCGGCAATCCAGCTTACCACTATTCTAGAGAGAGACCATAGTCCATGAGCATTGCTTAAATTTTCTTAAAGATCTCAGTATGATCTTTAAGATCAATAACTTGTATCTTTAAAGGAAAAAAGTAAAATAATACCGGGTGCATTGAATGCACCTGCAAAAGGGTATCAAGATATTTTTTATTTTTAAAATTTGAAATCTAATTGTTGAAATTAAGCATCACTAAGGTATGTGTATTTACCAATTTCTGTCTCTACTTTTATACATACATAGAGAGAGGGAGGGAGGGTGCCTCTTCTTTTTTTTGTTTGACAAAGTGAATACTTGCATCAAAGAGAGACAAAACAGACATCAAGATAAAAAGTGAGTACATGTTAAAAGATGTTTAAGGTGATTTAATCATTTGAGGAGGCCATGTAAACCTTGAAATTTAGATAATGAAAGCTTCAAACAATATGAAGGCCTGGTGAAAGCACTAATGTAGCCACTGTTGTCAAGTTCCTCATTTAGATCTTGCGATCTCTTAACGGTTGAACCATTTCGGGTTTAGGATCTCAATTTGTAGGATCTTAACGATAAGCACTTTAGAATCTTTAGATCTTAACAATCTTACCATCTAAACCAAACACCCCAATAATACTCTCCACAATCCCAAAAGAACACAGGCACGATCTTACTACTATTGTTGCCCATATACCCCTCCTATAATTACGCAATTGTAAAAGGAGACCAAGATCTTCCTAAACAGAAGCAAAACACATCAAAAATTAAAGTTTTTGGATTCGTTTTCGAGATCCATTTTGATTCCAGTGTTGATTCGATTTTTGTCTCATCCAAAGACATACAATAACCATGCAAAATTTGATCTGAACCAAAATATGTTATGCAGATATCTGTTCTAATTCGGTTTGATTCGTTGATAAGTAGAACCAAAACTGAATCAGAATATATGCACACCATTTTACTGTTCAGGCACTATTTTTTCAACCTTTTGAAATAACAACTACAACAACAACTAAGCCTTTTCCCATACTAGACAGGGTCGGCTACATGGATTCTTTGTTTCCACAGATCCCTATCGCGTGCCATGTTAGCAGTTAACTCCCAATAAGCTAGATCATTCTTTATTGTTTCTTTCCAACACTTTTGTGGTCGTCCTCTACCTCTTTTAATACTTTCCAAATTTAGTTTTTCTAACCTTTTTACAGGTTCTTCTTTTGATCTTCTTTTTATATGTCCAAACCATCTTAAACGATGTTCTCTCATTTTATCCTCTATTTGTGCCACTCCTAATTTGTTTCTAATAACCTCATTATGTATACGGTCTTTTCTTGTATGACCACTCATCCATCTCAACATCTTCATTTCTGTCACAGATATCTTTTGTACATGTTGATGATTAACTGCCCAACACTCATAACCATAAAACATGGCAGGCCTAATTGCTGCTCTATAATATTTATCTTTTAATTTTAATGGTATCTTCTTATCACAAAGAATACCTGATGCTCCTCTCCATTTTAACCAACCAACATTAATTCTATGTGTAACATCTCCATCAATTCTTCCATCACTTTGAAAAATTGACCTTAGGTATTTAAAACTTTCCTTTTGGGGAATGCAATGTGTGCCAATTTTAATTTCTATGTCCTATGAAGTAACCAAATGATCAAACTTACATTCCATATATTCTATCTTTGTTCTACTAAGTCGAAGGCCTTTGCTTTCTAATGTTTCTCTCCATAGTTCCAATTTTCTATTAACTTTTTCCTTATACTCCTCCACTAATACAATGTCATCTACAAATAACATACACCAAGGTACTTCATCTTGAATATGTTTTGCTAACTCATCCATCACCATTATAAATAAGTATGGACTTTGATCATTGATGTAACCCAATATTAACTTCAAAGAAGTCTGTCGTTCCTTCATGAGTCCTCACACATATTTTTGTACCATCATACATGTCTCTTATAAGGTTAATATATGTCAATGGGATACCTCTTTTTTCCAAAGTTCTCCAAAGAACCTCCCTCGTACCCTATCATAAGCTTTTTCTAGATCAACAAATATCATGTGAAGGCCTTTCTTTTTTGCTCTAAAATGTTCCATAAGACGTCTCAAAAGGTGAATCACTTCAATAGTAGATCTACCTAACATAAATCCAAATTGGTTCTCTGTTGTACTTGATACTTGTCTTAACCTACGTTCGATAATTCTTTCCCATAATTTCATGGTATGACTCATTAACTTGATACCTCGATAATTCGCACAATTTTGAATGTCTCCCTTGTTCTTATATATGGGTATAAGTGTACTTGCTCTCCATTCCTCGGGTATCTTTTGGTTTTTCCATATTTCATTAAATAGTCTTGTGAGCCAAGTGATTCCTTTTTCTCCTAGTATTTTCCAAACTTCTATAGGAATATCATCTGGTCCTACCAATTTACCACCTTTCATATGTTTAAGACCTCTTTGACTTCATTCTTTTGAATACGTTGGTAGAAATTGTGGTTTATATACTTTTCTGACTTGGCTAAATCTCCTAAACTAATACTAACATCTTTATTTTCATTAAAAAGATTATAAAAATAGTTTTTCCATCTATTTCTTTGCTTCACTAACGGCCTTTTTCGCTTCCTTCTTTGCTTTCTTATAAGCTTCTAAAGTTTCACTAGTTTTCTTAGCATAATGTAATTTGTAACATGCCCTCTTTGCCTTGATTTTATTTTGTACTACTTCACTCCACCACCAAGCTTCTTTTTGTGCCGGTACACCTCCCTTAGATACCCCTAACACATCTTTCACCACTTTCCTAATATTTATAGCCATATTGTTCTACATATCACAGGATGTGCCAACATAATTCCAAACATCTCCTTGAAGGACTTTCTGTTTAAATATATCTTCTTTCTCGCTTTTGAGGTTCCACCATTTAGTTCGAATAGCTCGATGTACTCTTTTCTTCTTTGTCCTTTTTTTTTTGTAAATCCATAACTAAAAGTCGATGTTGGGTGGTTAAGCTTTCTCCTGGAATTACCTTACAATCTTTACAACACGCTTTATCTTTTTTTCTACAAATAAAGTAATCAATTTGTGTTTGTGATAAGCTACTCTTATAAGTAATTAAATGTTCATCTCGTTTTTTGAAGATTGTATTGACTATAAAGAGATCAAATGCCATAGCAAAATTTAAAATCTCCCTACCTTCCTCGTTTATATCCCCAAAACCAAAGTTTCCATGAATCCCTTGATATCCTAATGCCTCTTTACCGACACGTCCATTTAAATCTCCTCCTAAACAAATCATCTCCCTTTGTGGAATCTTGTGAAACACCTTATCTAACTCTTTCCAAAAAACTGTCTTTATATTATCTTCTAGCCCTACTTGGGGTGCGTAAGCACAAACTATATTCAAAACCTCTGCTCCTAACACTAATTTCAACGTCATGATTCGGTCACCATATCGTTGTATGTCTACTACACTCTCCTTTAAATCTTTATTTATGATAATACCAACTCCGTTTCGAGCCTTTTCTTTACCTGAGTACCATAATTTAAAACATGTATCTTCTATCTCCTTTGCTTTTTCTCCAACCCATTTTGTCTCTTGTAAACATAGAATATGAATCTTTCTCCGAATCATAGTATCTACCACCTCCATTAGCTTACCCGATAATGTTCCGATATTCCAAGAACCAATACGAATCTTATTATCTAGGACTAACTTCCTTACCCCCCACATCCGTTCATAATCACAATGCAGAGACCCTCTCTGAAATTTTTTTACTACATTCGGGGGGCAATGTAGTGGGACTAACTTCTTTACCCACACCCGTCCATGATGTGGGAACTTTCTCTGTAATTGATTCACTACATTCGGGCGAAAATGTAGTGGCCCTTGCTTACTTCTTACTACATTCGGGCTCTGTAGCACGTCGCTAGGTGGAGACGCCCCAAAGCAATGCTCATAATTTTTGTAATCCATATTGTAAAAATCCGACGAAGTTTTACGCTGGCTGTCGGAAGCCTAACAGAACCCTCCTCCTTTATCATGATCCCTTACATGGGCGGAGTTAGAGAAGGAAAATACAATAAAATATATTATATTTGAGGTTGGATAGTTGATTAAACACACAAAAAAAAAGGTATTGTAAATCTTTGGTTGAATCTTTCTCTCCTTTCTCTTCGTCTTCTCGATTGAGTTATCACAGTTGAGGATAGAAACACAACTAAGTTACATTTCTTTAAAGAGAAGACTTGGTTGAATCACATATGTTTAAGTGAGGAGATGCAGCATCTCGTTTGATACATAAAGAAAACTGAAACAAGACTGGATCCATGAATATACCTCTTAAAGAATATAAAATTCTTCAACAAATCAAGCGTTTAAACAACTTCTCCTTCTTTTCCTTTTTTCAGAAAAAAGATGGCAGGATTACAACAAGGTGTCAAACTATAGAATAGGATGTTGACTAAGTGAATAAGACGTTGGCATCAGTCGGAGGCAATGAGGAAGGGAAATCACAGTAGAAAAGAGAGAAAATTGAATTGAGAATAATATTCGAACTTTCAAAAATGAGGAGAGGTATTTTTGAAAATCATAAAAAAGGTGTGTATATAACAATTTATGGTGTGCAAAGGGCATTACTAAAGACACCCCGAATTATGCACACACCCTTAATTCCATCTTAGAGTGTCATTTACAGGCACACACTCTTTCTCCTCGTGTCTTTTCCTCAATTTATAAGAAGACAGTAAAAACACTCATAATGTGATGCATGCCACTTACGTCTATTTTTCGATAAAAATAGATGTAAGTGATGCATGCAGTGTGTATATCTCTTGTGAGAGAAATACACATAATGTGCGTTTCTTTTAACAACAAAAAAAAAAAACAAATAAAGATAATCTGAGATAATAGAGAAAACAAAAGATAGAGATGTAAATGTGAGAGAGTGCTTAACCAGTGAGGCGAGATAAAGAGTGTTTGAGATAAGAGGGAGAGACAAGAGAGACAGAGCATGAATGAGAGATAAAGAATGAAGGGAAGAGAGAGAGAGAGATAAAGAATGAAGGGAAGAGAGAGAGAGAGAGAGAGAGAGAGAGAGAGAGAGAGAGAGAGAGAGAGAGAGAGAGGGTGCAGTGATGGCGAGTGGGTGAAGAGGGGTAAAAGGAAAAATCGGTGTGCCCTTAACAATTAAGAATGTATGTAGCTTTAGTAGGAATTGTGTACACCAAACTGGATTGAAGGTTTGACGAATGCTATTTCGAAGGTGATCTAGTTCCGGTTGGTCCATCGGACCATGTTCGTACCGACCAACTCGAGGTCGACGCTGTATAAGACACGTACGCCATATCAAATGAAAGCCGTTCATCATTAAGATGGAGTAGATGGAAGATCTTAGGAAAATGGGCAACTATTGAGAAAAGTACTCCGGAGAGGATGCGCTTGCACAGAATGTCCGGGGAAACCAGCAACGGAAATGCATCCTTGTCCAGGACAGAGTACCATGTCAGTAGTTAAGTCTGGTAGTCTTTTTGACGTTGTCAAGCGCGTTCTTTCCAGAGTTTAAGCATAGCCTGATTAGCAAGTTCCAGAAAGCGCATAATCTCCCGGTCAAGATTACGTCACCTGGTGATTGTAATCAAGAACAAACTCAGTATGCTATAACAGTTGTTACAAGATGGGTTCCCCATATGCAATCTATATGCACGTGTGTATGTTAACGTTATTGTATCGTCGAGCGTTTCTTCTCCAACTTCATATCGCATCATGGACATCTCATAGACTCGTAACATATTGCCTGCCAGTAAAGAGGTTTCAGAACGTAAGATTTCGGTGACATTCAATTTGTTCTTTGAAGGATCTTTGTAGCAATGCATGTAAGCTTTCTTCTTTGGACGGAAGCAAAAGACTTACCCATGTTGATTATTTACACAGCTTTTCATTCTTGTTTTCCCTTTACAATTATGTTTCTGTTACTATTTGTATGAACTTATTTCTTTTTGACAGTTTGTGCTGATGGAGTTGGAAGGGTATTTAAATTGGATGATCCCATGGCTAAAAATTTCAAGTACGCTATCTTTACACAACCGGACGTAGGCAGTTTTGTTCACCATATAATTGAATTGGTAAAAGTTCGTCCTTGTTGATGGTTCTAGCTCTTGTTTCACTTGAGAATAATCTCAATTCTCAAGCTTGTATTGGAAAGAAAAAAAGAACACATAGTTTTCTTTTTTTCACCACAAAATTAGTCGTTTAGGCAACTGGGGTGTTTGTGATTGCCTAGGTGCCTGATTCTACTTTGCTTTTTTCTAATGGTTGTGCAGGTTTTTGCGTGTTAACTTGTCGGCAGGCAGTCATCCTACAGCAGTTGCATTTTGTGAGGGAACCTCATCCTTTGTGGTAGCATCACAAGCACTTTCTGGTTCTTTGTTGTGCATGTATGAAGAAACAGTTCCTAAAGCAACTGATGAATCAAAACAACAAGGCAAACTTCCTCTTCCTGAAATAAAATGGGAATACGTGAAAGTGCACGAAGGAAGGGCTATCTTAACTCTTTCTGTAACGTTAACGCCCAATGGGGGGATATGAAGGGCCTTTAAAAAGGGACCTTGATAGTGCCTTTTTCCAAGGAGCTGGGGAGCCTTGAACTAGCCGGAAAACAGGAGTCGGCCGGAATCCGGTGAGCTCAATGTTTTTTTCAGATTTCGTTTTTCATTCTAATTTTTTATGAAAGTTTGTTTAAAATCATCGTTTTGGGGATTGGTGGTTTGAGGTAGAACCAAGCGTTTTGGTGGGATAGGTACGCAATGGTGTCGATTTGGCCAAAAAATGGTTGTGATTCGCCGGAAACCGACAATGATGCCGGAAAAAAAAAACTTTTGGGCATGTCTCTCGTTTCCGTGTCGTGTGTTAAGAACCAGTTCTGTATCGGAAACGTGTCCAATTTGGGTCGTGTCTTGAAATGGGTTTCTGGGTTAGGAATAAGACTCGTGTCAGTAGTTATAGGTTCTCTGTTGAAACAATGACACAAGCTACCTATTGTGTCACTCATTCGGATCAAATATGAAATTGGGTATCGATTTGGATCTTGGATAGCTTAAACGGATCTAAATTGGGGTTTGGGATACAATTCGGATATAGTTTGTTTCGTTAGACTTATAGTTAAATAAATTTTAATGTTTAAATTATTTGTAATTGTTTAGAGATTAAAATTGGAGGATTTGCTGGTGATAAGAGTGGCCCAGCAGCTTGGAGACTGGATCTTAGCGCTCCTTCGGGTAGGGGGTTATGCATTCTTTTACAGAATCATGCTAGAAGTGATTTTACTGTTTTAGATAGATTTAAATGTGCATGATTGATAAATGTTTTATTGATGTTTGTGAAATGTTATTCGCAATTATGGGTTATTTGATATGCTTTTCAAATAGAACATGTTTATGACATTGTTTGATAAAGAGCATGTTTTGATATGCATGTGTTGTATGAAATGGTATTTAAATGTTGTTTAAATGTTGTGTGGATATGAGTTTGATTTCGGATATTCGTGGATCTAGATATGATTTGTGAATGTGATAAACTGTAATTGGTTTTAGAAATGTAATGATGTGTGAATATACGAGCCGTACTTGTGTGGTTTGTGTGGGGTTTCTAGAGACTTACAGGTCCTTTGGGCGATCTGGCTTGGGGCGAATTCAGGGTGTGTTCCCGGGCACTCTGCCGTGAGAGTCGGCGTGGTTACCGTCATTAACGGGGTTACCGAGGTCACGTTAGGGAGGGTCGGACGATTCCCGTGGCCTTTGAGGCAGACACAGTATGGGCTGTAATTATCGAAACTAAGATGTGTGTGCATGTGTGTGAGTGTATGCGTATGAATTTGAGATCATGATTTAAAGGTAAATGTGCTTTACTATGAAATGGTTGCGAACTATGCATGATTTTAGTATGTTTTCTGTTTAAAGATGTTTAACCTTCCTACAGAGCTATGTATAGGAGCTCACCCTATTGTTTTACAGCTCATCCCGAAGCTAGCACTTCGAAGGCACACGGAGCAGAGTAGGAGTTTGATAGAGCAGCATTTTTATTTTAGATGGTATGATAAGTGTTGAATAATTTAGAAAGTCTTTTATTCGGGGTTATTGTTAGGTGAGCCCCGCACCATTTTGGACATGTTGTTTAGAACTTCGATATGAATATTTATTTCAGTTAGATATTTCTTGAGTTTGAATTAAATTGGTATTGTATTTGGTTACTGCTCACTATCACGCCCACGCGAGAAGCGGCCATGTGGCATCGGCTTGAGTCGGGTCGTGGTCGCGACTCGAGCGGGTGTGACACTTTCTGGTGCCAAGGCAACTTATGGCACAGCTAACGGGAGCACAATCATCGCATCGTGTTATAAGGTACTTACTTCTAGTACTTGTAAACACCTTTCAACTAAAGCGTGAAAGCCATGTGCTTGGATGCATGATCAGCTTCACCCCATTTCACTCTACTTCATGACATCTATCTCTCTATAAATTGTATCTTGTGAATCATATGCCACTTTGTTACCTAGTTCCATATCTTGTACACTTTCTCCGATCTTCCGCCAATTGCAGTTTATATGATTTTGACAAGTCTGGTCCTTGCCATTGTTCAGTCTCTTGCAAAAGTGAAGAAGATCTCTTTTTTTCGTCCATGCAGATAATAACTAGATCCTTGACGCACGAGTTATAACAAATTTCAAAAGTCCTGAATAAGAGTAGCACTGATTGTTTTCTTGAAAGGCAAGTGTGTGGACTCATGGAAAATTACCTACCTTCGATCTTAGAGAGTTCTAAAATAGTTGAATGTCTCAAGACTTTTAAATTGCTTGAGAAAAAAATGATGTTCCGTGTAGAATAACATTCATTCACACAGAGGATTTAATGTTATGATACTACGGGTGGTCCAAACTTCAAATCTGTGCAATTGAGAGCGCACTGATGTTCAGGTATTGATATCAAAATTTGGCATGGAAAGAGTGGGAATGTCCTGAAAGCCGTTGATACGAACCAGCTTTGAAACAACATGGCAGAAATCTCTCCAAATGGATGGTTCTTGGCAGCTGCTGCTTTTACTGCTGATGTGAAGGTAAGTTCTTTTCCTAGGGAATTGCTATAGAGTAAGTTGCTTGGAATAATAATGTATAAGCTATCGAGAATGAATATGTAGAGCCTTACATACCAGATTGTGTGGTTTGTTAGTTTAATCGATATCAAGGCATCTCAGCAGCAATGATAAGAGCTTTTATTGCAAAGAGGCCTGCAAAGCCACACATGTATAAAGTATAATACGAGCCACACAATGCGATATGAGAAGCTAAAACTCACATTGTTTTGAGTTTGAGTATTTTCGAGTCCCAACGCTATACCCGTATGAGCGTGATGAGTTATACATAGAGTGGCACACCCAAAAGATGCACCAATTTATTATACAAGATTCTAGCGCTCAACTACATCATGCTCGACCTATTCTAGTTAGGCAACATGATAATCTTTCTATGAACAAGTAAACGAAGGATTGTAATTCTATTAAAGGTTTTTTCTTTTTTGTTTAGTTAAAATTAACTTTTTATGCTTAATTGCTTATACCAGCATATGATTGTAATATGTGAGACAATAGCAGCATCTTTAGTGCATGCAGAGAGTGTGCTATGACCGTTGAATGGAGATCCATTATTGATAGGCCTCTTGGAGACATATGAGCAATCCCATGAAAGAATCTATCGGTTGATACTTGATGATGATGATGATTAGTGAAATTGTAGCATTGGATATGTCTTACTGGATTGTTTGGGTTGTATTTGGATATTATTTTATAAAATTGAAACACTGTATATGGTAATCGATTGTAATGAAAGACTTTTGCATTTTTTGCTACATGCATAGTTGCTATACTTAGTCATTATCTTCAATATCATGTACAACCATTACAACATAGTTTGTTATCTTGCCAAAAGAACTAACAAATATTAGGCGAAAAACAATGAATTCGGTTGAAGCAGACATGATGCATGCATGTTTCTAGTAGAGTGACGCGACTATGTTGCATCTACCATAAGAAGGAAAGTGACGCACATCTGTGTCTTGCTTAAGGAAGGAGGCCCAGAAAGGCCAACCTTCTCTCTTAAAAAAGGAGACCTTAAGTAAAGAGACGCAACAATACCACATCTCAATACGCAACAATACCACATTTCGATACACAATTTCGACAACAACTGTTGTTTCATCAAAAATTGAAAATCTTTGGCAAAAGTATACACTCTTAATGAGTGGATCGATCATCTCTTCGGTTTTCTTGTTTCGTTCTTGTTGGTTTTTGATTTGTTTGATTCCAACTAAATTTGTAACTAACTAATTGATGATGCTTGGTTGTAAATAATCACGTAGCACTTAACCATCAATAGAAATTGGATAAAAAATGGTCGGTGAAGGAGAAAAAAAGGATGGTCGAAATTTGCTGTGGACACGAGAGAAAAATACCGTTGGGAGTTTTTTTGGTATTTATAAAATGAGAGTCTCTCGATAGTAAAAAGAGTGCAAATAACAACCCCTTGCAAACCCGAATTTGGTCTCCGTGTCTTTGTGATTTCACGTCCGCATACGTACATGATAGGTGCAGTTAATTTGTCCTTGAGCACGAGGAGGATACTAAGGGGGATGACATCACCGGTGCCTTAAATCCTGGCCGGTAATTAATGGCCTCGGGATCATTGTCACCGTTGATTCCTTATCTACACCTCTCCAATTACTCGCTTTGGAAAGTACCAGGAGTTGGCGTAAGAACAACCCAAACTCATCGACCCGATTTGCTACCACTAATGTGAGCACAGGAGCAGTTTATATTCGGGTTGGATTAAACAATTTCCGAATCAATCGGATTGGATCGGGTCAAATTTCTAGGATTACCAATCCCATTGTATCTGGGTCCAAGAATGATCCAGTGGACTTACTCAATCCTTGGCAAGGGGATCCAGTGTCACGTGGAATCAGTTTGACTGACTCCTTAGTCTCCTACGGAGTCCCTTGATCCACATCGTAGCTTTGCCCGATTCGCTACGTTATAATCTGGCGCTGAAATCGTCCTTTTTTTTGTGTGTGGCTGAACATTGTGACGGTGCAAACTTTTGCTGCACTATTCCTTCTCTATTTCAGATTGCCGCGAGTTTTTCTCCCGATCGCCATAAACTCGGGACTCTAAGTCGCTTTCCAAACGATTTATCGGGGGGAGTCGGCAAAGTGGATGCCAGCTAGCAACAAGCTGGAAGGGAGCAAAGCGAACGTTAACGGCAGCTGTAGACAGTTCCGTTTAGAAATAGTTTCTTTTCCTTTTCCCTTACTTTTATCTTTTCCTTTTCTAATTAACGAGGCCAGAAGAACGTTAGAGTGTGTTTGATACAGCATTTCAAGGCTAACAAGACCTTGATTTTTCTGTCCACACGAACTTATTGCTGACACGAAACTGTGATTTTCTGTGTCGACACTAAAAAGAGGTGGCTAAGAGTGACTCATAGGCTTCACACAGAAACTCAACATCTTCCTTTATCTTGCACCAAAACTCAAGCATCAATACTATTTACAAATCAACACACTAATTGAAATCAGCATTTTTTTATAAAAAAAAGGAGAAAACAATTGTTGATTGTATGCAAACTGAACACTTTCACGCCTCTGCATGGTTCAGTTAATTCATGTTTGACTCATTTACATGATAATCGCTAGCTAGCATGACCGGTATGGACAAGTGTGTTCAAGTTGGTGTGGCTTGTATAAATATACATGCATGTATTTGTATTTGTATTTGTCTACAAATAAGGTATGCCATTATCGGTATTATACGTTCTCCAAAGAGCTCAAGAGCTTCAGCGTTGTCACCTCAAACTTGTATAAGATTTTCATTCTCACTTGATTAAACAACTTTAGTTAGGCATTTCGTTTATTCAATGAATCAAGTGTTTCTGGGAGAGTGTCTCTGTGTTTATGCATGCATATATATATATATATGTGTGTGTGTGTGTGTATGCAGTGGCAGATCCAGAAAATTGTTTTGGGTGAAACAGACTTCAGGTTTGCATGGAAAAGGCTTTAAAAAAAATGGAAGTTTTTGAAAATTTCGATACATGTGGATTCGGTCTCTCTCTCTCTCTCTCTCTCTCTCTCTATATATATATATATATATATATATATAAGTGATCACACATTCAGCTCACCTTAAATTAATACACACATATATATAATATGTGTGTGTGTGCACATGCATTTAGAGAGGTCAGCTTAGTCCAAGCCAGAGACACACTTAAAGCGAGACGAGATATAAGCTACAAGCATAACCTGCTCTTGGTAATATTAGAAGCTTATTTTTAATGGGAAAAAGTAGCATTCTTGCTCATTGAAGTAAATATATTTATAGTAAAAACAAAACTCTTGACCTGATTTTGGACATGAATACCTATAGAACACAACAAAAAGAAAACGAAAAGTATACATGTACATTTATACTCCAACCGTATGAACCCATGTTAGGGCAAGCCTGTTGTCATCATGCTCAACTCATTATAGTAGAATGCAGATTATTCCTCACCTGTTTCCATTTGTGCTGAACTTGAAGCAAAACCATGCACATAACAGTTTGGTTCGGACATGTTGGTGATACTCCTTATCGGTCGCCAGGGCATCGTCTTGAGGCGATTTTGCACAACACAACGAAGAGCAGCTCATACTGTTTCAAATACATACATGGTGCATGCGTGCACACACACAAACACGCACACGGGTATCATAACATGAGCAGGCCGGGCATATAGGATGCTGTTCCTGCAGTTCGTATCGCGTCCACGAATCCTAAACGGCAAATCTGTGATGAGGGAAGGGAGCCTTGGGCCTAATCATTGTGAAGAGCACCTCCCGGAACCGATCATGTGCCTCTCATCACTCACATGGTTCGCTTTTTATGGTCACCCACCCTTGCCTCCCTCCACACTTAGCGAACCGACCGAGACATTCACACCGGGCACGCACCAACGGCAACGCCCCTTCTCGTCAAGAAAGAATCGCGACGGTCCATGTTTAGCCAAGCCCGAAGATGGACGGCCACCCGTGACCGTCGATTTATTTAAACCCCCTGCATGAGGTAACCCACGTTACATGAGCGGTAGGATAAATATATTTCTCGTGAACAGCTCAGGCCTTCGCCATTTTCTTCCCTTCACCACCAAATTTTTATAACAATTAAACCCTGACCTTCTCACTCGTTGCACGTTAACGTTTTCAATTTTCTTCTTCTTTTTTTTGGTGTGAAATTACTTGTTATGTTATTTTGTCAAGGACTATAACTAAAGCTGTAGAGATGGATCGAGAGTTTTTTTAGATACTTATAATAAACCTTAAGAGATAAGTCATTCCCTATAAAACTTAAGTGCGCAGTTTGGATTTAAAACTTAACTGATTGGTGAGGATAGGCATTTAGCTCCTAGTGCAATTCTAGTGGATCTTATCACTAAGTTACAGTTACTGATAAGATCATCTTTTAGTTAAAACTTTTTTTAAAATTTTATTATTCACAAGCTTTTCATTATAAAAATATTAAATATTATTTATAAGGTCAGATTAGTCAAAATAAGATCTCTTAGGTAGAGCACAGTTGGAGGCAATAATTTTATTTTTCTGAATATAGAATTCCGCATTTATCTCTCTCTTCTCTGAATGTATGGGTGTTTTCATGTGCTAAGGTGAATGGGAAATACCGAAGTAACTCTCTCTCCCTCCGCCTATCTATATTCACTCTCATCCTCCATTCACATCCAGAGGGAGGGACGACGAAGGGTAGGCCGGGAAAGGGAAGAGGGACGCCGGGAGATGGAAGCTCCGTCATATCTATACGGTATTCCGTCGTCAGAGTTCTTGCACATCGATGACCTACTCGATTTCTCCAACGAGGAAATGTTCGCCCCTTTCGACACGATGGACTCCCCACTAACCTCCACCACGCTGCCGGAGCCAACCGGAATAGTGAACTCGCCGGACGGAGATACTCACGGCAATTCCGACGGACAAGACGTCGCCGACGAGCTCTGCATTCCGGTAACAACGAAAGATTGGGTCTTTTGCTTTCGGGTTGTTGCCTGATGTTTTTCTCTTCGTATCGAGCTTATTCTTATTCTGGATTTTGATTGGTAGAGCGACAACGTGGCGGAATTGGAGTGGCTATCGAACTTCGTGGAGGACTCGTTCTCGGGCGCCGGCTACTCGTGCCCTTCCGGCGGGAGTTCCGGTGCCGGCGCTACGTCGTTCTGGCCGGAGGCGTCCGTCCCCGGTCGAGCCAGGAGCAAGCGCTCTCGCGCAGCCGTCTGCGATTGGACGACGCGGATAGTCCCCCCGGTGACTCATCGGAAAGAAGCCAGACGGAAGCAGAAAGCCAGGCGGAAGGGGCCGACGCCAGTTTCCGAAGCGATGACCGGCCGGAAATGCACGCATTGCGCGTCGGAGAAGACTCCGCAGTGGAGAGCCGGTCCGATGGGACCTAAAACCCTCTGCAACGCTTGCGGTGTAAGGTACAAATCCGGCCGGTTGGTGCCGGAATACCGGCCAGTGGCGAGCCCCACCTTCGTCGTAAACCAACACTCGAACTCTCACCGGAAAGTTGTGGAGCTCCGGCGCCAGAAGGATCTGCGGCAGCAGAACAGCTCGGAGTTCGTCCAGCACTTCTAAAAGCTCCAATTAGTCGCTATTAGTCACTATTATCAGGCCTTAATGATGGTTAATGTAAATCTCGTTTCCTGCTAATCTTAGAGTGGGATTCCTTTTCCTAGGAAAATGGCGCTTTTGTGGCTCAGTGGTTTTATTCATTCAATCAGATTTTGTTAGTTTACGAGGGAAAGATCATTGGTTTAATTGGTTTCTTACATGTTTGGCTTCTCTTGGAATCATTTTCCTAGGGTTCGATCCCGAGTTTTGGTAATTAACTATTTTTAATTATAATTTTCTTGTATGGGTGCCCGGGCACGTGATGCTTAGGTTGGGATTGATGGGATGAGAGGAATATTCTGACCCAAGTGTCACATGCACATGGAACGTACGGTAGGTGAATGATTGAGGTAGCGTTTTTGAGACAGGGGTATATTTGGAACTTTGGGATTTAATTGAGGGGGTGATGGTAATAGGAAAATCTGCTGAGGGTAATTTGGGGATTTGCAAGCTGCCGACGGGTTTGTTGGGATCATCAATGGTTTATTATTGCTGGATTAATTGTTAAAATTACTTTCTGAACTGAAAACTTTAAAAAAAGTGTCAGTCAACTGGATGGTTAATTCGATATATGGAGGACTAAACTCAACCACAGATGAATGTAAGAAGAGAAATTATGCATATTTATATTTTAACAAGCATAATTTATTATTGGTATTTTTCTAGTACAGGCTCAACTTCAGTTGCCGAAGATCACTATTTTTTTTATTTAATAATTGAGATATTGAAGCCAAGTGTACACACTCCGTGTATCGAACTCACGATCTACCCGTTTGTAAGTCGAGCGACCTAGCTAGGTGAGTTATCGCTCCTCGTGCTTTATTTAATCATCTTAGCGAATCTTTATTTAATACATACATACATATGTTGTTTGTGTGTATAATTTATGAGAATCATATATTGGGAGCAAGAGAATCTAATTTTTCGTAACTTTAATATATCATTATTTTCATAATGCTGAATCAAAGATATGATTTATGATTTGTATAAAAAAAAAGTGTTACGTTATATGGTGAGATCGTCCTGGTTCACACTATCCAAAGGATATAAAGATAAGATCGGGTTACTAAGATCACACGCAACCGGATCCTCCACTTAGGATGCAGCAAATTGAGCATTCGAGAGATCGAGATCGCAGGATTTGACTTCTTGGCAACCATAGTGGTACAGACTCTTCTTCTTAAATGGAAAATACTTTTGCTATGAGAGTGGTGGCATGGTCTTATAGTTGATCACGGTCTCGTGTGTATATATATATATATATATATTATATATATATATATATATATATATATATATATATATATATATATAATTGGATCCTATTCACCTCATTGTTTTTGAGTGGTATGATTATACAACAATAATAACCAAGCATTTTTATGGGTCGGCTACATAGATTCTTTGTTTCCACATAACCTTATCATATGCCACATTAGTTGTTACTCAACATAAGCTAGGACATTCTTTATTTCTTTATTGTTTCTTTCTAACACTTATGTGATCTTCTTCTTTCTCTTTTAATATTTTCGCAATCTAGTTTTTCATACATTCTTACTTGAGCTTTCTTTGATGTTTTTTAATACGTTCAAATCATCTTAAATGATTCTTTCTTGTCTTATTTTTTATTTGTATCACTCTCAATTTGTTTCTAATAACCTCATTGTGTATACGGTCTTTTCTTGTTTGAGCACTCATTCATCTCAATATCTTCATTTCTACCACACATCTTGTGTACATGTTGATAATTAACACTCGAAACCCTAACATGTAATAAGTCTAATTAATGTTCTATAATATTTATCTTTCAACTTTAGTGGTATCTTCTTATCACATAAAATATATGATGCCTCTCTCCGTTTTAACCAACCTACATTGATTCTATGCATAATATCTTTATCAATTTTTTCATAACTTTGGAAAACTAATCCTAGGTATTTAAAACTCTCATTGTGAGGAATGCAATATGTGCCAATATTAATTTCTATGTCTTGTAAAATAACCAAATGATCAAACTTAATTTCTATTTCTATATTCCATATATTCTTGTTTTTGTTCTACTAAGTTATAAGTTTTTACTTTCTAATGTTTCTCTGTAGAGTTTTAATTTTCTATTCACTTTTTCTTAGACTCATCCACTAATATAATTTCATCTGCAAATAATGTAAATCATGGTACTTCATCTTAAATATATTTTGTTAACTCATTAATAATTAATATAAATAAATATGAACTTAAAGTTGATCCCTAATATAAACCTACATTAACTTCAAAGAAGTTTGTCATTCTTTCATGAGTCCTCACATATGCTTTTGTATTATCATGCATGTCTCTTATAAGATTTATATATATCAATGAGATATCTTTCTTTTCCAAGGTTCTCCGAAGAACATCTCTTAGCACCTAAAAGTATAAATGACATTAGTATTATACTCATGCTACCTAAAAACAATGCATGAGTGGTTAAGGTGAATGGTGGGTCGGAGAGAGGAAATGAACCACTGATGTTATAGACTCTTCTAGATGGTCTGACCATATAGTCTCATCGTCTATGTGAGACAATCCATATTAAAAAATGAAAAAGGTAAAAAATACACTTTATAAGATTAGTTTTACTCTTTTCAATTGAACTGGTCCAAATTATCAAGAAAAATATAGCATGAGAGAGAGAGATTTGGCATTCATGTCGACAAGCCTCACTCTATCAATCTTTTCCTTTTAAAGGCAAGCTTGGTTCGACAAAGCCTTTACCAAAAAGAATACGTTTCAGGGTGGGTAGTGGTATTTACATAAGCAACACTAAAACGAGCCGAACTGCACTGCGAAAAATATCCATAAAACTTTGATACATGTAGAAACTTTTCTGAGGGGAGCTAAAGTCCAGTTGGGTGAATTTCAGGAGAGGCGATCCAACTCATTTTTCCACCAGTAAGTCCATCTGTAGAGAATTGCTTGGATTTCGAGATAGGAGGCCACCTGGCCTCACTCATGAGAAAGTCTACCATTGATGATGAAGAACTATGCCAGGGACGTCCATCCTAATCCAATCACGGCAAGATGGAAGAGGTAATGCAATGCAATCTAACACACACACACACACACACACACACATATATATATATATAAAGAGAGAGAGAGAAAGAATAGTCGATACACACTCATCTATACTCAGATTTACTTAAAGATTTGAAATTGAAAAAACACAAAATAGTACCAAGTACATTAGATGCATTGCAAAAAGTACAGTAGTATTTTTTTTTTAATTTATAACTCAACTGTTGATCTCAACAATTGAACAGTTGAGATCTTTAAGGATATTATGCATAAATCATTGTGCGGATTCCACGTTCTCTCTCTCTCTCTCTATATATATATATATATAAAGGAATGCTAGGGTCCTTTAGGATAACATACAGATTGTAACCGCCTGCTCAAGAGTAATCCATCTTTGATATTGATGAAGAGAAAAACAAAAACCGCTTTATATTGTGATGTACAGAAATTGTTTTTCTCATCAATCCAGTTACTCATGCCCTTAATATCAAGGCCTGAGATTATGCCGCTCAACACATACACACACACACACACACACACACACATATATATATATATATATATATATATATATATATAGAGAGAGGAGAGAGAGAGAGAGAGAGAGAGAGAGAGAGAGAGGATGCTATCTACCTCCATGCCACCCTTTACATTTTGGGGCATGAGTCGAATAACTGTGTTGTTTCTATTTTTTTTAAACAATCTTATAACTTTCTAAACTAAATTCATCTCCCTAGAAATTTACCGTGAGTTGAGTATGCATTGTAAATTCGAATTTGCAGCACTGTGGAAACAATTCAATTTGATGGCTCTCACGAGCACCCGATCTCGCGATTGCAGCCTAGGTTAAATGGCAAGGAATACGCCTTAATTTTGCAGCCTTCAAGATCATCCTATATTAGTCTCAATCATCATTAGTGGTGCTGTGCCTTCTTCCATTTAACTTCCAATGGTCCCCTAATTGGGTCCGTGGTTCGATATCCAGGTTGAGTTTTGTAATGTTGAAGTTTGGTTTGAGAAAGCTTTGGATCTGTGGAGCTTACTGGTGTTCTAATGAAACTTGAGTTTGCTCAGTTGAGCACCAGCTACACTTGTAATCAAATTTACTATGTTCAACTCAAAAGAGGGGCGGGCGCTTTGACGCCCTTGCTCCTGGTAGGGAGTTCAACTCCGGGAAGTGGTACGTGTTTGTGTTAGGCTTCAGACAATGGTGCAAAAGACGCTACTGCATAATAACCCTTCCTATGAACTCCCTTAAGATGGTTCGGTGATGATCAACCCGTGGAACAATATACGAGGACTCTTCTTAAGAGATTAGAGATGATGAAGAAAAGAGATTGGAATGTCCGAATTGTGTACATCCATCGCGAGAATATTCAAGTAGCTTGACACATTAATCAAGACCAGACTGCAAATGGATAATGGATTTCATGTATGTATGAAAGGAAGCACCTTATTTTGTTATATCTATTATGAGCGTTCATGGAACCGCCATAACATTTTGGTTTGGTTTGGTTCTAGTAGGAAAAAACCCCGGCGATTTGGTTCATGGTATCAGGTTTGGAACCGAATCATAAGAATCAAACCGAAGCAAACCATTATATATATAAAGTTTATATACATGTAGATATGAATCTTTATAATGTTATAATTTTTTTGGTATATGAGTTTTACAACCTTCTATACATATTAAATGTGAATATATATATATATATATATATATATATAAAGTTTGTATACTTATATGGATTTATATTGACAAGTTTGTAAGTTTATATAATGAGGTAAAACGTGGACCATGGACTGAATTAGAAGTGTCAATTTCATTTTTCAGGATGTGTTGTCCTGTTTTCCATGTTTTGTTTGTTTATTTTTAGTTGAAAAAAGGTAACACGAGCATGACCTTTTGTGTCTCTGTGACTGAGTAGACATGATGGACACGGACTGTTTGGTCTATTTTGGATGTCAAAATGCTAGCAATTTTGTGCTTCATTCACGCTCTTGCCATTCAGATTGTGCTCGTTCAAAAACAGATCAACACGAATACTGCCCACATTCTTCATATTACTTTCGACGGACACGAACATGGACTACTCGAGTAGTGTTCCTGTCGGGTTTTCATGTTGTGTCTTATGTTGCCAGCTCCACGAAAATCTGATGACATGGGTATTGTGTCTAAAAGTTTTCGTGCCTTTTCGAGAAACAAAACTCATACATTAACAAAGAAATCAAGTCGATCACCATTTTCGGTGTGGACTCACCGAACCAAAGTGACCTACGCGAGGCTCGGCCACGCTACCGGGCTAACAAACCCAGATCAAGTCAATCACCATTTTCGTCCTTCACAACAAATGTGAAGCCTTCTTTAGTAATTTAGCAAGGAATCGGCTATAAAAGGATTTGCCCCGGTTTTCATGTACGTTTCCTTCGATAGGTCGGCGTCTTCTTGGAGAAGAGAATCATCGCTCTCGTTGCTCTCAGAAATTTCGTTCTTCGGAAGACCCACCTCCTTTCACCCACGCTGCTTTCGCCCGAATCGCTTCGCTTCCTGCGGTCGCGATGATGCTGTTTTCGACCACCCTCTCTTATCAGATTACTTCGCTGTTTCAGTCACTCACTACTTCCAATTATCAATCGGTTCTGAACGATCTTCGACAGGTTCTTGATCGGTCGTTCTTCCTCTATTTCCAATTTTCAGTTTCTTTATGTTGTTTTGCATTTCTCTCGTCCTGGGTTTGATAAAATTGCGTGAGTTCGCTGATTCTTGCGATTTCTGAGCATCTGTAACCATCCGTTTTTCTTTTTTCTAGTTTATCTTCGATTCGTAGGCTTCGATTCCATCCATTCCCCTGGAAATCAGCGGCGTTGATGTTTTTTCCTGATGTCCTTCACGAAACTCGGCGTGACATTTTGCTGGTTTACTTACCCGAGAATCCCATATGCTTTGTGTCGGAGTTTACACTGTTTGTCATCTAAGGACACTCTGATGAACGCTCCAACCGAAGAAAATATTGATTTTCACTCGATATGGTTATGAAATAAAAAAATGTCTCATTTGATACTATAGATGCATTTCCCATGCTAGAAGGGTCGTAGTTTCTTTTTCTTATATTTAATTATTAATGTAGCTAACAAGAGTACATGCGTGATGACCTTCCCCCCTCCCCCTTTAAATCTAAAACGTGTGTGTACTGTATCTGAGTGCGCGCCTCATGCACGTGCGCTTGTGTATTGGCTGTTTTTATGATGGTGTTTTGACTATTGTTGTTCGATCATTATCGTGGATATCATGGTCTGCATATCTTTTTATTCAGCGTCGATATTGTCCAGAATGTCTCTAGGGGTTGATGTGGATTTTGATTGATTGTTGAATGGAAGTGTAGTATCTAGTTGGGGCTGAAAGAAGGCTCAGAGTCAGTTTTGAAAATTGTTTGAAAACACAGTCAATTTTCTGTGGAAGCTCCGCGCCAGGGTCATAGTGCCACATTTTCCCTTGAGAAAAAAGCTTCATTATTATGGCTGAATCATGCTTTACTAGATGCATGATTCAGTGCTTACTATTCATAAAAGTTAAATAGAATGAAGGATTTATCCTGCAATTATTGTATTACATACCATAAACCATTGTATAGTCAGTTTGGTGCAATTGAATTATTCCAAACTAGTGAACCATCTGCAAGCAGGAACCATGATCACGGTTATTGTTTTAGTTCTTTCACTGAATATGATTGATGCTTTTGATATATCATTGACAAACTTAAGTTGTTTGAACTATTTAAGTCAATAAAGACCGTGTACCTGCATTTCATGGTTTCACATTGCAAACTCTGGGTAATCTTGGAAGCAAGAGGTGGTATTTATTATTTTCCCTTAAATTGACAAACCCACGCTTCATAGTTTTTCTGTATTACCTTTGTTATAATCTGTATGCTGGTTTTGGCCATAGGAGATGGCATTTGATTCCTTTTAGTCATCTATCAGAGTTTCAAGTCAATCTAACCCATTGGATCAATTTGATCAAGATGAACCTGCTCTGAACCAAAGATGAAAAGTAGTTTGATAAATCATTTCCATCAGTAATTGAGGTTTGAAGGGGGTAGGTGTGGGGGAGGCGGTTGGGGTTTAGATCCTTTATACAACGGGAGAGCAGTATTTTGTAGCTAAAGAAAAATAAATGGCACTAAACGTTTCTGGTGATTGCTGTGCATCCAGTCCAGCAATCCTTCTTCAATCTGGAAATTTGTACCTATTGAAAACATGACAGCAAGCCCTTTTACAAAGGGCACTTCAGAGTATTTGCTCCCCAAGCATGCAAGGGGTTGGAGACAGAAATTAGCATATTCTTGTTATTTAAGGTGACCACTATTATTATAGGGATCACATTTGTTGTCCTGTGGGAAAGATGTCATTCTTGTAGGACTATCCGATTGATCTTTATACATGATTAAGCCTCAGTAAATAAAATCTTTTTGTTGGGCTAGTTGTGACTGAGCAACACACTTGGTCCAAGCTTGGAAGTGGTCTTAAAATTTAGGTAAACTCAAGGTCATCTCTCTTAGTTTAGAGGAAAGACTTAAGCAGTTTAGGCCATTAGTCCGTGTATAATTCAAATGGGATGGCAAGCAATGCCTATTGGTGCTAGCTGGCAAAATTACTTGTATCCTGTTTCTCACCATCTCATCTGAAAGACAGAGCAGTCAGTAGGAATCCACCACGCATTTATCTACAAGAATTGAATTTGTAAAGTAGCTATGCATTGAAAAATTCCGGGAACAAATGTCTGGAAAAGGTATTGAGGTAATTGGGCATACCACATTCAATAAACTTATTTCTTGATGTGTCATTTGCCTAAACTTAAGATTATTAGGTAAATGATTCACATTCTTTCAGGTTTTGATGATAATTTCTAGAAGAATACGTCTCTCTTTGTGTGCTCTCTTTGCAATTAAATGTTGTTGAACTCCTTATAATATGCTTCAGGATTGTGTAGTTTGCAAGTTTGAATACCATGGCATTTTGTCCGCTTGCATGTGAATGTTAAACGGAATGCTACAATGATAAGTTGTACACTGTTCCATATATTGGGCATGGCCTGCTTTGTTGGGGTTTTGTCTTGACCTTGTTGTATCGGGCTTCTTTGCTATACAGGTTGTTGACTATGGAATTGATGGCTGCATCTTGCTTCTGCAAACCTGCCTAGAGCAGGTGAAAGTTCTAGATGTAGACAGTATGCAGTTGAAATCAGATATTGTTTCGGATGTATTCCGGTATTTGTTAGATAGACCAAATTTCAGTACTATTTTCTGCCAATCATTAAGGACTCAAGTAAATGAAAGCTTCATTGGAGATCTATCTAAGGTGCTGCATCTATCAATCCCTGAGAAGATTGGCATTGGGCTGGCTTTATCAGACTGTGATGACATTGATGTTAGGCTTAAAGGCAAGTATTTTTTTTAGGGATGTTAAATATGAGTAGTATCTATTTTATGGGCCGTGTTGAATATTTGTGTTTCTTTCTTTCCAGGACAAAACTTCTGCATGGTTCAAATCAAGGAGTTGTGTGCAAATCCTTCCCCTATTGCATCTTATGATGAAATTCAGAACATTATTATGTTTCTCTATCAGCATGAAGGTCTCTCAAAGTATATTGATGGTTTTATGGCCACACTCTCTCTAATGCAAATGAAAGAGAAAACCCTGTTTGCCATGTCTCCTATGCTTAGTGATGCCTTGAAGGAACCAGACAATTTGAGGTATGTCAAATCCTGTCAATATGGTAGGTCCTTAACCCGTTCTCATTTAATTTGCATTAACAAGTGGTTGCATTCGACAGGAGCTTGGATTCTTTCTGTGAAACCAATGATCACGATTTCGATGCTTTGTTAGCTGAGATACAGAAAGAAATCAGTATAGGAGATATGATAAAGGAACTGGGCTATGGATGTACTCTCAGTGGTTCACATTGTAAAGAAATACTTTCACTGTATTCGCCATTAAATGAAGCTGCTCTTGCAAAGATAATTAGCACTGTAGTGCGGACACATACTGGCCTAGAGGATAGTCAAAATATGTATGCAACTTTCTGTGCCGCTCTTGGTAACAGTTCAGTGGCTGATTCGTCATGGATGAATTCCTGGAACATTGAAGTTCTTATTGATTCTATCAAGCAAATTGTGAGTTGGTTGCACTTGATCTTATTGTTTTTCTGTTCAGAAGATTCTTTTAAACTTAATATGGCTATTTTTTTTGGTAGAAAGAATGTGATAAAATGTATGTTCTTTCACTTTCTAAATGTTGGAAAAAATTTCAGGCACCGGAAACTAACTGGATGTCTGTCATGGAGAACCTGGACCATGAGGGATTTTTTTTGCCCGATGAAAAGTCTTTTTTGCTATTGATGTCTATATATAGAAATGCCTGCCAGGTAAATGTTGTGTACCTATAATGAGAATCAATTGACTGAAGTTTCTGAAGGAAGCTGTTTGGATTTTAAACTCTGCACATTCTTGTATCAGGAGCCTTTCCCAGTTCATGTTGTAACTGGTGCTATCTGGAAAAACACTGAGGGACAACTATCATTTCTGAAATATGCTGTATCAGCACCACCTGAAATATTCACATTTTCACATGCTGCAAGACAATTGGTATAATGACTATAATGTTTCACAGTTTCTATTACTAATACAACTGCAGATGTGCCTTTTTTGTTCTGTCCATTTCTTTAAAAACACTGACAGATTCTAACATCTAATTGGGCATTGGGTTTTGCAGTCTTACGCAGATTTGCCTCAAGGAAGCATGGTTCCGCATATAGTCCCGAATCAGTCGTGGATCTCTCTTGATCTTTTGCAGGTGTTATGTGAACTGGCTGAGAGGGGCTATGCTAGTCCTGTGCGAACATTGCTTGAGTACCCTCTTAACCATTGCCCAGATGTTCTGCTTCTTGGGGTGGCTCAGACAAATGTACGACTTCCTAAACTCAATCTCTATACGACTGTTGTAGAGCATATCATGTTAACATCTCTTATTTCATTGCAGACTGCATTTAACCTTATCCAATATGAGCTCTTCTCCACCATCTTCCCCCTTTTAGTGCGAAATGATCCAGAAAATGGATGCATTCATCAACTTTGGCTTGTCAATCATGACCTAGTTGTAAGGGGCTTTCTAGACATGCACAGTAATGAGCCGGCTAGTGCTCCGAGAATCTTGGAGATTTGTCATGGGCTGAAGGTAAATCATAAATGTTATCTCTACTGGTTAGATGCGTCTTCATGTTTTAAATGTAGCTTCTTTCTGTTGCTTTTTTTGTTCCTTCACTTTGTGCAGGTGATTGATTTTATGTACGTGTGAGACTATGTTGTTCTTTGATTTGGAAATTTGTCATTGAAATAGACCTAAATATGGAGCTTTTGGTTCATATAGCACATGGAACTGAATCAACCTCACTTCTCTCTTCACTACCTTCTGAGTAAATTTTCTGCATTGGTAATAACCAGCAGCTTGCCCATATATAATATTAGTTTTTCCAATTTTGTTGCAGATCCTAAGTCCTGTATTGGAAATGAGTCCACTTCCTTTCAGCATTAAGTTAGCTGCTCTTGCATCCAAGAAGGAATATGTGGATCTTGGCAAATGGTTGAATGAAAATTTAAGCATATTCAAGGATGTATTTTTCGAGGTATAACAATAATGCTCAAGTCAAGAACTGTTAAAATCAAGCTGCTTGAAGTAACACTTACCTTTTTTAGGATTGTCTGAAATTTTTGAAAGAAAGGATGCTTTTTGATGCTGCAAGTGATACACCCGCTAATCCTTTTCAACATTTTGGAGGTGGTTCTAGCGTCTCTCCAGAGATTCTTTCTACCTTTTTCAAGGTTAATTTTGTATTCTGTGTTTATATTCAGCAACTGATCTTCAGATATCTTATGCCAGAGCTTAAAACTGTTTCCTGATCCTTGTGTGATTTTGGGCAGGCACTTCAAGCTCATTCTGGGCAGTTTGTCTCTCGCCAGCTTGTTGAGGAAATGAAAAAATTGCATGCTGCAACTGTTCATGAAAATCCTCGGCTGCAAAGTGGTGGAGTTACTGATTCATCATCATCTGAGGGATATTCAGATGAGATTGAGGCAGAAGCCAACTCTTACTTTCACCAATTATTTGCAGAGCAATTGTCTATGGATGCCATGATTCAAATGCTTGCCCGTTTTACCAGATCTTCAGATACTAGGTCTGTACCTGCAAAGTTTGGGGTTCTATCCATTGAGTTTCTTCTTTTTCAATGAGTGCGAAGTTCTTTTGGCCCCCAAGTTCCTAACACTTTCTACTACTACACATTTCTTTTTTTGTTTGTTTTGCTTTTTAGAAAAACTCTTTGTCCCTGCTTTCATATGCTTAGCTTCAAGGTTCTATTACTGGTAACAATTCATGACCTCCTTCAATAGCATTGAAGACTGGATGTGGCCTTCAATATATTTGAGAAGAAAATAATATTGAGAAGAAAAACTATGATCCTTTTCAAATATGTTTTTTGGAAAAAATGATTTATTTGCTTGCATAGTGCATTTCTTGAACTAGGGGGATACCATCATCTGTGTGGCGGATGATGGTCAGTGTCCCACATCAGATTTCAGTTGTCATTGTCTATGGCGTATGATGGGTGACTTCCCATCAGATCTTTGCTGTCCAATTGCACTTATCTGAATGACTACAATTAGGTATTTTCTGTTAAATTGCACTTGGCTTACCCCATTTATGTATGTAAAAGTTTTTCTGGTAGGTGATTGTATCGGGAAATCTTTATGTGGTTGACATGCGATAATGGTAATGATCTACATCTTATCAACATCTGTTGAGTAGACCCACACAATCATAGTTTGGTTCTTCTTGTTTAGGATAATTATGACTGTACGACTTGACTTTAGGATAGGGATTATATTGTTTAGGATTCCAAAATTGTTATCATTACTGCACTGTGCTAGGTTGTAAGGGATCACCCTTGCATGGCCGGTCCCATGCCCGGATAAAGGAGGAGGGTTGTGTTAGGCTTCTGACTGCCAGCGTAAAACTTTGTCGGACTTAACATGGATTCTACAAAAAATAAAGAATTCATGTAGCCGACCCCATCTAGTATGGGAAAAGGCTTAGTTGTAGTTGTAGTAGTAGACTGCACTGTGCTAGGTTCTGAAATTTGTTATTTGAGATACCAAAATTGTTAAAACACTGTACCACAGTACCACTGATTCAGATAGAGCTAGATTCACCTTTGTTTTTTCTAGGATCATAGGACATGGTTTAGTTCATGGTAACATCAGTTTCCGCGGTTTTGTTTCAATCATTTTTTTTGGCTTGCAGGGAACTTGCGATATTTGATTGTATGATCCATAATTTATTTGATGAGTACAAATTCTTCCAGCGGTACCCGGAGCGACAGCTGAAAATAACTGCAGTGCTGTTCGGTAAGTATTCTCAATTTTATAAATACTTTTCTTTTGTTTATGAATGTCAAACTGTTGATTGTGAAGACAGTCTTTTTGACAAATTTGTTTTCCCATAACGAAACTGATTGATAGGTTTGAAGTTGCATAAATTGGTCATAATTTCTGCCTTGTTGGGAACCACAAATTGATGATATCCTGTCCTGGTCTGCGGGCTTATTACTTCATAATTTGCTTGGCTATTCTGTTGCTTATTCTCAGACGCCAAACTAGGCCTTCCCTGCCTGACTTCTCTGATCAGCATGCTGTGGGTAGGCAGCACGTGCATTCTCAGTGAATTCATGACCTTTTCCTAGTTGAAGTGCTTGTGTTTTAAGTTGCTGAAAAATGTTGAGACAATGGATGAGCATTGGCAAGAGTCATGGATAACCAGTTGACACGTTACAATTTTTGCTAGCTTGCATGCAATTGTCTACTTCTAGGCATTACTAGTTGGGAAATGGTATGGTCAATGGTAAAAATTGTTTTATATAAGGTTTAATGGAGTAGCCGGAGCTTTACTTAATTTGCCTTTTTAATATGTTTAGCTTCTATATAAAGATGTAAAACATAATCACTGTCAGGTTGATTCACTTGATACGATTTACTGATAATCTTATTTCCTGTTTGATAATTTTTCCCATGGAGTACTAGCTCGCATGGGTTGGGGTTGGATCCTGAAGAAGCTTGGCAGGAATTCAGCACCCAGGGAGTGCACATGGTTTGGTTGTGCCCAACTTAATCTTGCTAATCAGAAAAAAACATTTTGGTAAATTATGTCAACTTCTGAGGCCAGAGCAACTAATATAGATGGGACCAAATATAAAATGCTGGCCTAAAACTTTGATTCTATACTGGTTGGCCTTCTATTCTGAATTTGTGAGTCTTCAAGTGCACTATTTCCTCGTTTGGATATCTGCTTGAGCACACAGCCAGTCTCAGCCGGACTGTATTTCCATGACTATGACCATCGTCTCTTTATGTTTATGCCTTTCTTTTGTGTCAGGTTCTCTCATAAAGCATCAGCTTGTATCCCACCTTACTCTTGGTGTTGCTCTGAGAGTTGTACTTGATTCTCTGCGTAAGTCAGTTGATTCAAAGGTATTTGCCCTTTTATCCTTTTGAATGTTTTAGCCGACCCTGTCTAGTATGGGAAAAGGCTTAGTTGTCTAGTATGGGAAAAGGCTTAGTTGTTGTTGTTAGTTGTTGTTTTGTTATCCTTTTGAATGTTTTCTCCTTTTCCTTTTGTTCTGTTTTAATAGGTTTCGTGTGTTCACTTTTGGTTTCAGATGTTTTTATTTGGTTCCAAAGCATTGGAGCAGTTCATGGACCGGCTGGAAGAGTGGCCACAGTATTGCAATCACATCTTACAAATATCTCATTTACGTGCTACTCATTCTGAGCTAGTCTCATACATTGAAAGGATTCTTGCTCGAATATCATCAAGCCAATCTGAATCAGTTGGAGGCAACAGTGCTGCTCCAGATCAATCACAAAATAACATTTCTCAAGATTCCATGGAGAACGTGGAGGTAGGGAGTGGTACTCACTGCTCAGTTAGACAATCGTTCCTACTATTGCCTTGTTTTGTATTTAAAATTCTGGAGGTATTGCATTGCTTAGGTTTTTGATCAGTGAGCTGAAAATAAAATTAGTCATGACAGCTGATGTTGTGAATTCCCTTTGAGAGAAGTTTTTCTCATGAACTCGCTTATTAGGCTATTAATATGATTGTTGCACCATTTGGAGATCCTGTCTAACAAATTACCCTAAATGCTGTTGCTTCACAACTGATCCTTATGCAGAATTTAGATTTTCTGTGGACCTGCATTTTTCTTTGATCTTGTTGATGCAAATTAGTCAATACATAAAATTAAAATGGGACTTGTAGCAGTCCAGTGCCAAGAATTTGTTTTATATGAGTTCATTAGATTGTTATCCGGGAATCTATTTGTATTACTAGGGAAGGAGCAAGCTGTTTTCTTATTTTTTGACACTGTCTGCCCTCTCTCTAATATGTATGTATGTGTGTATATGTATTATTGCATATATGTAATTATTGGTTCGATGTGACATTAACACTTTGTGAACATTAGGCAAGTTGAACTTGTTTAAATGAATTCAATTTTCTAAAAAATGATGATACTTTTGAAGGTGCGTTATACCTTTTGATGTTAAAAAGAGTTCTTGTTTTGATGCAAATATGAAATCAAAACTTACTTTTGAAAAGCTTCAATTTCAAGTTTAAATTTATGAATACAATTGAGATCTTTTCCCTGAGTAGGTACAACAACAATGACAACAACGACTAAGCCTTTTCCCATACTAGATGGGGTTGGCTACATGGATTCTTTGTTTTCACATAGCCTTATCATAATTTGTAGAATCCATGGTAGATAAGTCCGACAAAGTTTTACGTTGGCTGTCGGAAGCCTAACACAACCCTCCTTTTCCGAGTAGGTAATTGTGTATTTTCAAATCTACCATCACCTAAAGGTAGTATGTGAACTCTAATTCCTTTAGCTCATCCAACAATAATTGGAAATTCTCTAATGTTGGATAATCCCATACATACATAGAGACATATGTATACGTAGATACATACCTGGTGGTTCTCTACCACCATAGCAGATGTTGGTACAAACTTGATTTACATCGACCCAATTCTCAGGTGCAAAATCTAACCATTGGATCCTGTCTATCATGGATGTTCACCCATATCCGTGTGTTAAGTTAACTTTTAACATGAGGATTAGGGGCTGAATGATCCTTTTACTTTTGCTTGTTACTGATTTCTCACTATGTTATAAACCAAATATTGGAGTACGATGAACTCGTTTTGACTTTCTTAGTAAACAGGTGGTTTTTCACTTGTTTATCATGGTTGATTACCCTTATACATGTGTCAGTTTTTCAAATGAAATGAGGTTAGGGCTACTTCTGGACGAGCATTTTATTTTAGTGAATCTCTAGTTAGTGATATCAAAGCATTGTTACCATGGGATTAAACATTTGGTGTCTAAATTGATGTAACAAAAGCATGTACTATTATTACGTTATGGTTCAGAACCACATACTTCTATATATATATGTTTGTGTGTGTGTTGTTTCTGCTAATCAGATGTCTGAATCATTACTCCAGTTGAACGTCTCAAGTAATGTTCAATCACTCCCACACCTTTCTGCTTCACAACAGCTTCAACAAAGACAACTCAATTATTTGGGTGATCGTCATAAGACTTCCCCTGCTCCAGTTAGCCATGTCAAACCTCTTTATCCTTCTGCTTCAGCAGGCTCAGTTGCAAATGGTGTTGATTTAGTTAGCAGTCAAAGGGTACTAATCTTTGCATCATATGTATATATTTATTTGTCCTTATTCGTCTTCTCTTTTACTTGAAGAGTATGTTTCTTTGTTTTTGGTTGATTACTCTCTGCTGAAGGTTGTATTTTTCTTTTGTTTTTTTACTTACAGTCAACTGGATCCCAGTCATCTCAAAGTGTATCGCCACAACCATCTTCTAGTGGGACTGCTTCCATGTTGCCCTCTGCTGGTCTTCTTCGGACTTCTCGAGGCATGATGCCTGCTAGTAATTTATAGTGTACCTAGATAGGAAAAGTCTATCCTACCCATGCCGCATGGATCTTGATAAAAAAATGATTATTATTTCATGCACACCATGAATTGCATTCACCCTGTTTTTGTGAAGTTCGCTTGTGATAACATAATTTGTTGCAATTTCACAGGTATGCTTAGACAACCTTCGTATAGTACTGGTTTTGGAGCTGCTTTAAATATCGAGACACTTGTTGCTGCTGCTGAGAGGCGGGAGACTCCAATAGAGGTACATTCACATGTTTTCTTCGTCTGTACTTTCTAAGTCTTTTCTAGTTCTTATCCTTAGAAGGCCTTGATCTCCAGGCTTAAGCTAAAGTTTCTCTTTTCTTTATTGTAGGCACCTCCCTCAGAAGTTCAGGACAAGATATTCTTCATGATCAATAATATTTCAACGAACAACATGGAAACTAAAGCGAATGAGTTTGTTGATATTCTAAAAGAGCAGTACTATCCGTGGTTTGCTCAGTACATGGTGATGAAAAGGTGATGAAAATACTCGGAACAGATTCTATTTTTTATTGTCCTTTGACAATTTTAGACTTGTGATAGCTTTAGATTTCTCTATTTGATTCTGTTTCCGTACATACTTGTGTACATAAATCACACAATTTTACACGAGTCAATGAATGAGTAACTCTATATTTTGAATTTCTTTTGACGAACATGATGGTCTTTTGTCTTGCAGAGCTAGCATAGAACCTAATTTCCATGATTTGTATCTGAAGTTCTTGGATAAGGTCACGTCAAGGTTATTAAATAAGGAAATTGTCAAGGCCACCTATGAGAATTGCAAGGTAAATTTTTGTTGCGTGTTGAACTTTTATTATCCTGGTGCCCCTAGTCTGTTTTTCTTTCTACTTTTTTCCTATCAATACCAATTTGTTCTGGCACGGTTCTTGCTAAGTGTTTCTTTCTTGCCCTTTCAGGTTCTTCTTAGATCAGAACTCATAAAGTCAAGTTCTGAGGAGCGCTCTTTACTGAAAAACCTCGGTAGCTGGCTCGGAAAATTTACTATTGGCAGGAACCAAGCACTCAGGGCTCGAGAAATTGATCCTAAACAGCTGATAATTGAGGTATATGGCTTCTCATACTCACTTCTGCTGTTACACTTCTCTCTTTTATGTTAATAGTTTACAATGTTCTGAGTGCTACATGTTTATGCTAAACTTCATTAATGTGAACATGAAGCTCGCTTCCCACCTGCCTTTATTGTCACTTTAGTTATTATTCATGCAATCTGAGGAGCAAACCAATTTGATGCTACGCAGCAGTACATCTAATTTGTTTATGTTCCAATGTCAAATGTTATGAATTATGATGTGTTGATCCTTGGGTTGAGTCTTGATCATGACAGCATTTGTTTTTTACCTGTTCGATGTTCTTCTCCAAGTTTATAATAATGATTATGCTTTCCTGATAGTAGGTATACATGTAATTAGGTTCCTCTATCCAGTATCCTTCACCCATTCTTGCAATTTACTTTCTTATGAAATGGCATGCTATTCTTGCACATACACACGAAAACACACCTGTTCAGGTTAACGCTCTATTTATTCAGTTTAGCTGTGTTTATGTTTAGTAGCATCAGGTTTCATAGTTTTCCTTTGTAATCTTTGGTGTCTGCTTGCCGATTTTCTATTTTTGGTTATTTAATTTATTTTCTAATCATACTGCAGAATTTGATCTCAGCTAATCATCAATCTTTATGGGTTGTCAATTGTCATAGTGCTAATCGATGCTGGTTGTTTCTTTATCTAGCTTTGTCTGGCTTGAGGGTCTAAGTCCTGAAACTAATGCCTCTTTTAATATGATTTAGTGTTCATTTCAGCTAATGGGGTGGTTATATGACAGTATGCTTGCTATTATCAAGTTACCTTTTGGATGATACTATGGCACTGTTCTTGTGATTCTGATTTTTGTCTTTGTGCTTGTGGCTATTGGGAAAATGTAAAAGTATAGAGGGTCGGCAAGGTGAATAATTCTAAAGTTTAAGTTTCATAACAAATGGGGGATAATTTGTCCTGCAAGGATGTATTCTAGGCTTCTAGCTATGATTGTTTAACGCTATTGATATTGATGGAGCTACAATTTATTTTGGGCTATGTGTTGGTGAGTTTCTGCTGATTTGGATGATACTATTTTTATCTTTCCAGGCATATGAGAGAGGGTTGATGATTGCTGTGATTCCATTTACTTCAAAGGTACCTGCATCTTTCTATCTTCACTTTGAATTTGGCAGGCCTTCTGGGTTTTGTTGCGACACTATGCTATTTTAACAGATCTTGGAGCCTTGTCATTCTAGTCTTGCCTATCAGCCTCCAAATCCTTGGACGATGGGCATTCTTGGTTTGCTAGCAGAAATTCATACTCTCCCAAATCTGAAGATGAATCTGAAATTTGATATTGAGGTATGTTCCCATTGCATCTTCTGGCAACTCTTTTTCACATTTGTTGAATCATCTTGTCAGACTGGTGCTTTCCAGTTTGTTTACATTGGGTTTCTCTTGTGCAGATGCTATTTAAGAACCTTGGTGTGGATATGAAAGATGTTAAACCAACATCTCTCCTTAAAAATCGTGTCAGGGAGGTAGAAGGGAATCCTGATTTTTCAAATAAAGATCCTGGCTTATCTCAGCAACAGGTTGTTGCTGATCTTAATTCCGGGATAATATCTTCACTTGGCCAGGTTGAGCTGCAAACTGATGTAGTGATTCCACCGCATCCTACTGGACATTCAAATGTATGAAATATAAATCTTAATATCAATCTCATGACATGTTTTTACTCTTTTGTCCAAACTTTCTCTGACCAGATATTTGTTTCTTGTAGTACACGGGTTCACTGCGCCTTACATCTGGCACTCTTGGGGAAGAAGATAAAATTGGGAACTTGGTTTTGCCTGAACGCTTACCTGTTGCACAGGGATTATCACAATTGGCTCCAGCACAGCCACAATTTTCTGTCAATCAAGTGAAGTTTCATTCTTCTTGATCTCTCATTTTATTTCCTTCGTGATTGATTAATCTCATGGCTAGGTTTTGGCTCATAAATTATGTTAATTATTGTTGGCAGCTTTCAATGCATATTCCCAACATTGGAACCCATGTTGTCGTGAATCAAAAGCTCAATGCGATTGGCCAGCAGTTGCAACTTCAAAGGTTTATCTGTTCTTTATGATATTTGCTTGGGTTACATGATTCTAGATATTTATAGCTCGAGTTTAGCCTCGTCATCTGAAGTGGAAGCTGTTTCTTAACAGGATAGTGCCATTGGCCATGGAGAGGGCAATACGGGAGATTATAACACCTGTTATTGAGCGGAGTGTCAACATAGCATGCATGACAACAAAAGAGCTAGTTTCAAAGGTTTGTTTTCAGAATGTGTCTTTCAGTCAGGTGCCTATCTCATTGGGGAGTTTGTACTGTCTACTAACAATTTTACATTTTGGCATGTAGGATTATGCAATGGAGTCAGACGAGAGTCGCACACATAATGCTGCAAACTTGATGGTTGCAAGCCTAGCAGGAAGTCTGGCACATGTAACATGCAAGGTCTGTTATTGCAGTTTTGCTGTCTATCTTCGAAAATTCTTGCCATGAGCATGATGATGACTGCATGCTGTTGCAGCTGGTTTAAGCTTCGTGCTTGTTTTTTTTGTAAATAAGATGAAAAATTCATTACTAAGTACCAAAAAGGTGCACGATATACATCAAGAGGAAATTGCAAAAGACTTAACAAACTTTAGAAGCTCCAGTTCATTCCCCAAAAAACTGCCACCTGTGCGAGAAGGCAGAAAACTATATCAACTATCCATACACAGGGTCAAAGGTTTCTCCTCCCATAAGAAACTTTTATACTTCTTTCCTCCCAAACTGGCAAAAGAGTTCAAAAAAGTAACAAAAGCACTATAAAATACCTGTGAAAATATAACTTCAACCCTAAAGTTCTTGTGGGTCAAAGGTTTCTCCTCCCCATAAGAAACTTTTATATTTCTTTCCTCCCAAACTAGCAAGAGTTCCAAAAAGTAACAAAAATACTATGATATGCCTGTAAAAGCATAATTTCAAGCCTAAAGTTCTTTAGCATCCTCATGTGACACCTCTCGTGCCATTAAACTTGTCCTCCCAAATAACTCACCCATGAAACAACCGATCTGCCAACTGTATCTTTTGTTTATAAGCTTCATGCTTCTCATGATGTGGCAATTTTTCGTTTATTTCAGGAACCTCTTCGCATTGCCATTTCAAATCAACTGCGGCATTATCTTCAGTCTGTAAATGTGTCCAACGATATTCTTGAACAAGTCGTCCAAATTGCTACAAATGACAACCTCGATTTAGGATGCGCACTGATTGAGCAAGTTGCCACTGATAAAGTGAGTTTCCTACTTGTTCCCTTCTATGGAGTTTCTTATAATGCTATTTTTGGGGCTTTATAGCAGTTTGTAGTGAATGTATTTTCTCACGTAGTTGTTTTAGAAAAGATCAAGGAGTCAATTCTTTTACGCAAGTTAAACAATGTCACTTGCCCACTTTTTGTCTTTAATGTTTGTCTATTTTTTTTTACGGAAGAACATGTTTATAGTTTGGCCTTATATTTTTGGTTGTTCAAAGAGTATGGAACGATTGATAGGGAGGAATACATCATTAGCATCATTCAGGGAAACAATGGCAGATGAGGAATATAGTATAGTTAAGTGCTTAACTTTTGACGTGCGAGATGTTTGCTTCTAAGTCATAGTATGGAAGAAGGCTTAGATTTATGGTTGCTCAAAGAGGAGAGGAGACTTAAATTAAGTCAGAACTACTGATGGAAAGCATGCTACATCATTGGCATCCATGTGGAAAAGATGAATGATACCAAACCAAACCAAGCCTTTTTCTTCTGTTGAGTATGGTCAGCTAGATTGAGCTTGTTCTCGAGTCATATTAGCATCTAATTCCAAAGAAGCAATATCATGCTTTATGGTCTCCTTCCACCACTTTAGTGCCCCTCGCTCTGTCTCTCTTAAAGCGTTCATTGCTCCATTTCTCGCACCTTTTGACTAGAGCTCCAATTGGTTGCCTCTCAGTGTGTCCAAACCATCTTAAACACGTCTTTCATTTAACTCTTTTCCTAATAACTTCATTATAAGTCCCATCTTTCCTTTGTACCCATTCATCCACTTCAACATCTTCATTTTTGCAACAAAAATCTCCTTATTTTGGTGGCTGACTACCCATAGGTACTATGTGACATTGTTGGTGTAACATTTGCCTTCTAATATTTACCTTTAAATTGAAGTGAGACCTTTTTATTGCATAACATGCCTGATGCATCTCTCTATTTGATCCAACCTGCATTAGTTTGAAATAGTCCTCGTTAAAATAAATCTTTATCCTTTTTAAGATTCCACCATTTGGTCTGACTATCTATATGAATCTGTTCTTTCTTTTACTCTATGTAGATGCATGTCCACTGCTAATAGTCAATATTGAGTAGAGATGTCAATATGGCCAGCGAAAGTGCTGGACCGACCCACATATAAAAATATATATTTATATAAATATTATAGTTTTTTTATTACATATATATACTATATGTATGTATAGTTTTTTCAATTACATTTATATATGTAAAATTTTCTTTGTTACATGTATAATTTCTTAGTATATATATATGTAGTATATATGGCTCATATATATACATATATGTATAGTTTTTCAATTACATGTATATATGTACATGCATATATATGCTACATATATACATTTATATATACTACTTATATATGTTTACTTTTCAATTAAATGTATACACACATATATACACACACACACACACATATATATATATATATATATATATATATATATATATATATATATATATATATATATATATATATATATATATAGTTCTTTTATTACATGTGTATATGTCTTGTTGAAACTTGAAATACTAAGGTTTGATTTGAATTTTAAACAGATTCGGATCCGGTCTTATAGACCCGATCCAATATCCAATGTGCCTGTGGCCCTGCGGGCCAGACGGTTCAGGCCATTCAACCCTGCTCCAAATATGGGCCAGAAAGACATCTCTAATATTGAGTAATTAAATAAACTCTTTCATGATGAGTGAGAAGTGTGTGCTTGTATTGAGTTCTTTATCCTTTTCCATTATTCATTGTTTATCTTTTAACCCAAAAAAGATGAATGATGAAAAATAGTTTAATATAACTTCTGATGAGTGAGAAGTATGTGCGCTTGTAGGCTATACTGTAATAGCATTCATATCATATGCTGAATTCAACTACCTAAGGCAGGTCTCTTCCTTTATCAGGGCTTAAAACCAATATTGTGATTTTTTTATTTAGTTAAAGAAAATAGTTTAAGATTCATTATTTTTTAAAACCTTTTTTGTTAAAAAATGCTGTATATTAATATATTAAGCTACATTTGCGAAATTCCTATCTTTTTTCAGGATGACAGGGAACATGCTTGTATAATATAACAGCTAGTACACAACAGGCCACTACTATACAACATGCCTAATGAACCTAGCTACAGCAACTGTACTCCCTACAACCTAACTTGTCCTTTTATAATAGACCCAACAGACCTAAGATAATGGCTTGTAGTACTTGTAGTTGCCTGGTGTAGTAAATGTAGCAGAAATGTTCATATGTTATTTTGAAAATATCATATGATATATGATACGGATACGATACATTGTGTACTGCAATGATACAGTATGATACACAAGCAATACACATGACAAAGAACTATAAATGGATTCCAATGATACGTATACTTGGACCCTGTCAATCTAGATACCGATATACGATATTACTGTATCGTATGATACAATATTTATAACATTGCTCAGTCAGAACTGTTTCCGGAAGGTGAATCTTCATCTTAGGTGGAGTTAAATAATATATTGAATCTAAATAGGAAGCTTTTCAATAACCTGTTGAACCTTGCCATTTCAAACTCTATTGTTTCCAAGAAGTGGCGGCAAGAGGTTTATGTCACTGTTGAACTCTAGGCTTCTCTGATCTAGTTATCTGCAGTGTTGTTTTCTTATCTTGTAACTTGAAATTTTCAGTATTTTTTTCCCTACTATCTCAGAGGATGACTTTGATATATTTTACATAGGCTCTCCAAAGAATTGAAAATGAACTTGCTGAACTGCTAGCCATGAGAAGGAAGCAACGTGAGGGCCTTAGTGCTGCCTTTTATGAGGCCAGTACCTACTCACAGGGAACTTTAGCTCGTCTGCCAGAAGGACTTCGTCCTAAGCCTGGTAGATTATCTGCAGCACAACAACGGGTTTATGAGGTATGTATTTGGTGGACATTCTTAATGATGCAGTGTGATGCTGATCTGGGTTTTTTACATTGGTTGCATAAGCTTTAAGAACAACGGCATCCCCTCTGGGTCTGTCACTTATGTGCTTCACTTGACATTATATCGCGGTTATATGATTTGTCTTGTCTTGAGTTTAACCGGATCATATAAGCCACCATCTCTGATTATATTTTGGTTGATCTATGATGTAAAAAATTTAGAGTAAGTTCCATAGCTTCATAACCGAGTGACTTGTGACAAGAACCTCTGTGAGTTGGCTAGTGAATCAATTTAATGACATATTTATCTTTTATTATGAATGTGTGCCATAATTTACAAATAGGCACCAAGGTTTGCTTTGACCGTTATAGAAGAGCTTCTGTCTATAGGGGTGTTTAGATCTCTGTATTTTATTAGTTCAGCTTGCATGTATTACTCTGATCGGTCAATCTATTATGCTTTTCTAATGTTTTTTCTTTTTCAAGATTTCTTGTTTCAAGAGAAGTTCTTTTTGTACAGAAGTTATTTCTTTGTTGTAAGGGCAGAATTTCTTCTATTTCTATTTGTTTTACGAAAATGGCATTGCTTTGTTTGTTTCCGTTTAAGTTCCTTTTTGTTTTCCTCTAGTTTGAAAAGGAAAATCCTTTTCAACGTGGCTTTTAGTTCTCTTTGCTTTCGTGAAACATTTTTGGGTTCTCAGTCATTAAAGAGGTTTCCCACTTGATTTCAACATGATCTTATTCTTTCTCCTCTATTTTGCCAAAAGTTTAGTTCTTAGGTTGTTGTCTAGTTTAGAAAATCATTTTCTAGTCAAGATATTCACCTCCTTATGATTTTCTTTTTACGCCAAAAAATGCATACTTTTTTCCATGTAATGTTTTTGGGTTCTCCATCATTAAAGGTGTTTTCCTCTTGATTTCGGCAAAATGCTGATTCTCTCTTCATTTTACCAAAAGTTTTCTTCTTAGCTTCTTATTTATTTTAGGAGATCATCTCCTAATGAAGATATTCACCACCCTTTGATTTTCCTTTTATCTTAAAAAACATATACTTTTTTCCATGTATTGCTTTTGGGCTCGCCATCGTTAAAGATGGTTCCCTCTTGATTTTAACATTATGCATGTACTTTCTCGTCTATTTCACCAAAATTTTCATTCTTAATCTTATCTTCTTGCTTGTTTTAGAAATTCATTTTCTGGTGAAGACATTCACCTATCTCTTATTTTTTGTTTTACCTTAGAAAATCTTGTACTTAGTAACAACATAAATACGATTTTCTTTGAAGTAAAGCCTTGTGTTCTTTTAAAATAGTTTCTTGTTTCTTTGTAGGGAAATTTTTGAAAAGTTATTTTTCTCTTTATTTTCACAGTATTCTTTTTTATTCAATTGATCTTTTTGTCTTCATTTTGCCAAAAGTTTTCTTCTTAGCTTCTTATTTGTTTTAGGAGATCACCTTCTAGTGAAGATATTCACCACCCCTCTGATTTTCTTTTTATCTTAAAAAACATATACTTTTTTCCATGTACTTTTTTTGGGCTCGTCATCATTAAGACGTTTCCCTCTTGATTTTAGCACAATTCTTGTACTTTCTCTGCTATTTTGCCAAAATTTTCATTCTTAATCTTATGTTCTTGCTTTCTTTAGAAAATCATTTCTGATGAAGACATTCACCTATATCTTATTTTTCGTTTTACCTTAGAACATCTTCTACTTAGTTACAAAATAAATACGATTTTCTTTGAAGTAAAGCCTTGCGTTCTTTTTAAAATAGTTTCTTGTTTCTTTGTTGGGAAATTTTTGAAAAGCTATTCTTTTCACAGTATGCAGTCCATACGTCACAAACACCAGAACCGAACGAGCCATTACTGTGCTGCACATGCATATAATGAGAGTTCATGCAGAATCTTATATGGATGTAAGAAGCAAGCAACAATAAAGCCAATAATACCACCTAACAGAGGCCATTGGTGGCCTATGCAGTCCATACATCACAAACAAACATAGAGAGATAGAGAAACACAATGAGAGGCACAACTCACCCCTTTGCACAGCAGTGGAGGTCTCTAAGGAAAGTCACAGAAAAGAGAGAGAGACTTACTGTCATCACCGACGGTGAATGTTGTTGAAGAAACGGTGGAAGAGGAACGAGAGAGAGAGAGAGAGAGAGAGAGAGAGAGAGAGAGAGAGAGAGAGAGAGAGAGAGAGAGGTTGTAAAAACCTGAGTGTTTCTGTTATCTTTTCTTATAAATCCTTTAAATTGGATCAAATCGATCCATATCTATTTGGATTGATCCACTTGTACGCAAACTATAAGTTAACGGACCACTATATTGCTCATAGCAGTGCTTATAGCAGATTTTGGGATCGGCCAATAAACTTAAGTGCTATAGCTGCCAGAGAACCACTAAAACACTATAGCGGACACTATAATGCGCTATTAACTACTTAGTTAGTTATTAAGAAATGTTCATTACATGAATACAAAACTTTAACTCCTATGAGTGAGATCACAGTAATTAATTATTTGGTTAGCACTTTGGCTTGCATAAGAGATAATTTCTACAATGGACGCTCTACTTTCTAACATAGATTGATTATTATTGATGTTCTGTTATATGATGTTGAATCGGTACCGTCAACTGCTATTTAGGTTTAATTTTCTTTTGTCTGGAACCATTTCGAGGTCAATAGTATATTTATTTGATAAGGTTTGATTAGTCAAAATCTGAAGCATAACTTTAGGACTTTATTCTGCCATTGATATATGATCCTTATTTTTAACCTGTGGTTTTATCTGGATTGGTCCATTCGTGGCTGAGTTTTTCGTTGTTATCCATCATTGTGGGGATTGAGAATGATCACTATCGATTATAATTATAATGCAATTGCCAACTTACCAATTCCATTGTGCCAAGGGCCTCTTTTGGATCATATTTCATGAATCATAATAACTCGAACTAAAATTCAGTTTCCTTAGGCTGTGGGTCATCAATAAAGTAATAACTAGTCATATGTATGTATAGTATATGTATGAGGAATGGAAAGAAGTCCAACATGGTATCACACCCACACCCCTGTCATATCAATGCGACAAGACATTTCACCTGAGTGAGTATTTCTGTAACATAGTCCTTGTGATCATGGGTGATATGGCAGCATGCCACAAGTTTCTATTTGTTTCTGCATGTGCGAAATGTTCTTCAAGGTCATTGACTGGTTTGCGATTTTTTGCTGTTCATATGTTGGACGGTCTCCACCTTCACATTTGATGCAGTTATTACCTGAAACATTATTCACTAGAATGTTTTGTGATAAGGAAAAAAGCGTCCAGGAATACCAATGGGTTGGAGTTATTGCTTTATATATGTTTTCACAAATTCTCATTAGATTGTTCTTATGTTGCTTATCTTTCTTGATCTTTTGGTGACTTCATATGCTAGATTAGCTTCAGCGATTGATTTATCTGCTTTTCTTCATATTTGTATTACAATGGAGAAATATACTTATTGGAGGGACATGCAGTGAGAAAAAATCTGCTAATTGTGCCCGATTTTGCACCAAAGAAAGAAAAAAAAGAGATTATCCTACTTGAATCATACTATTGCACATTTTCATGTTCTTGTGACATGGAGACACGTTAATCGTTGCTTCTCCAGTGTGGTTGGTGCTTTTCGCTTCATAGCTCCTAATGATCGGAGCCTCAGTTTGTGGAGAAGTTACATGTTTTGGATTTGTTTCTCGCAGAAACAGTTCCACTTTTCATTTAACGGTGACATACACACAGATGCACACACACACACACACACACACACACATATATATATATATATTGTCTTATTGCTTGTCAAAAATTCTGTTTAATAGGATATATGCCAAAGCAGGATGTTCAAGATTGGTCACACAGTGGATGGGCATTATCCATCCAGACATGTGCCAAAATTTAGAGGAGCAATAGGAGTTGTTTTCAGGAAGAGATTGCCATATATATATATATATATATATATGAGAAATTATCATGCCTGGGGATAAATGTTAATGAATATAAAGATCATTGGGATTCTATGCAAAAGAATAGGAGTTGTTTTCAGGAGGAGAGATTGTCTTGTTTACCCACAGTCCTCTCTCTTATATATATATATATATGAGAAATTATCATGCCTGGGGATAAATGTTAATGAATATAAAGATCATTGGGATTCTATGCAAAAGAATAGGAGTTGTTTTCAGGAGGAGAGATTGTCTTGTTTACCCACAGTCCTCTCTCTCTCACACACACACACACACACACACACACACACATGTGTATATATATATGTGAGAAATTATCATGCCTGGGGATAAATGTTAATGAATATAAAGATCATTGGGATTCTATGCAAAAGAATAGGAGTTGTTTTCAGGAAGAGAGATTGTCTTGTTTAACCACAATCCTCTCACATACACACACACACACACACACACACATATATATATACATATACACATATATATACATATATACACATATATACACATATACACATATATATATACACACATATATATACATATATACACATATATACACATATACACATATATATATACACACATATATATATATATATATATATATGTATATACACACACATATATATATATATACATATATACACGTATATATACATATATACACGTATATATACATATATACATATATATATATATATGTGAGAAATTGTCATGCCCAGTGATAAAGGTTAATGAATATAAAGATCATTGGGATTCTATACAAAAGATCCCTAATGAGCAAGCAGAAATGGATGTAATGCAGAGCATATATACTTTAATATTCTTGTTTGTTTTGATGCATTCACAAAGAGCCTGGTTCCTGGTCGCAGATGGAGCCTGAGTATGTTCTGTTTATGAGTATAATAAGGTCTTTTTATAACATGGATTACAAAAATTATGAGCATTGCTTTGGGGCGTCCCCGCCTAGCGATGTGCTGTAGAGCCCGAATGCAGTAAGAAGTAAGCAAGGGCCACTACATTTTCGCCCGAATGTAGTGAATCAATTGCAGAGAGGGTTCCCACATTATGGATGGGTGTGGGTAAAGAAGTTAGTCCCGCTACATTGCCGCCTCAATGTAGTGAAAAATTTTCAGAGAGGGTTTCTGCATTTTGATTATGGACGGATGCGGGGGGTAAGGAAGCTAGTCCTAGATAATAAGATTCGTATTGGTTCTTGGAATATTAGAACATTATCGGGTAAGCTAATGGAGGTGGTAGATACTATGATTCGGAGAAAGATTCATATTCTATGTTTACAAGAGACAAAATGGGTTGGAGAAAAAGCAAAGGAGATAGAGGATACATGTTTTAAATTATGGTACTTAGGTAAAGAAAAGGCTCAAAACGGAGTTGGTATTATTATAAATAAAGATTTAAAGGAGAGTGTAGTAGACATACAACGATATGGTGACCGAATCATGACGTTGAAATTAGTGTTAGGAGCATAGGTTTTGAATATAGTTTGTGCTTACGCACCCTAAGTAGGACTAGAAGATAGTATAAAGACAGTTTTTTGGGAAGAGTTAGATAAGGTGTTTCAAAAGATTCCACAAAGGGAGATGATTTGTTTAGGAGGAGATTTAAATGGACATGTAGGTAAAGAGGCATTAGGATATCAAGGGATTCATGGAAACTTTGGTTTTGGGGATATGAACGAGGAAGGTAGGGAGATTTTAAATTTTGCTATGGCATTTGATCTCTTTATAGTCAATACAATCTTCAAAAAACGAGATGAACATTTAATTACTTATAAGAGTGGCTTATCACAAACACAAATTGATTACTTTATTTGTAGAAAAAAAGATAGAGCGTGTTATAAAGAATGTAAGGTAATTCCAGGAGAAAGCTTAACCACCCAACATCGACTTTTAGTTATGGATTTACAAATAAAAAAATGGACAAAGAAGAAAAGAGTGCATCGATCTATTCGGACTAAATGGTGGAACCTCAAAAGCGAGAAAGAAGATATATTTAAACAGAAAGTCCTTCAAGGAGATGTTTGGAATTATGTTGGCATTCCCTGTGATATGTGGAACAATATGGCCACTACATATTAGGAAAGTGGCGAAAGATGTATTAGGGGTATCTAAGGGAGGTGTACCAGCACAAAAAGAAGCTTGGTGGTGGAGTGAAGTAGTACAAAATAAAATCAAGTCAAAGAGGGTATGTTACAAATTACATTATGCTAAGAAAACTAGTGAAACTTTAGAAGCTTATAAGAAAGCAAAGAAGGAAGCGAAAAAGGCTGTTAGTGAAGCAAAAGCTAAGATTTGGGAGGACTTATATAAAAAACTCAACTCAAAAGAGGGTGAAAGAGATATTTTTAGGATAGCTAGGGTTAGAGATAAGAAAACTAAAGATCTTAATTATGTTAGATGCATAAAAGACGAGGATGAAAAAATTCTGGTGGCAAATGATGATACAAGAAATAGATGGAAAAACTATTTTTATAATCTTTTTAATGAAAATAAAGATGTTAGTATTAATTTAGGAGATTTAGCCAAGTCAGAAACCACAATTTCTACCGACGTATTCAAAAGAATGAAGTCAAAGAGGCTCTTAAACATACGAAGGGTGGTAAATCAGTAGGACCTGATAATATTCCTATAGAAGTTTGGAAAATACTAGGAGAAATAGGAATCACTTGGCTCACAGGACTATTTAATGAAATATGGAAAAACCAAAAGATGCCCAAGGAATGGAGAGCAAGTACACTTATACCCATATATAAGAACAAGAGAGACATTCAAAATTATGCAAATTATCGAGGTATCAAGTTGATGAGTCATACTATGAAATTATGGGAAAGAATTATCGAACGTAGGTTAAGACAAGCATCAAGTACAACAGAGAACCAATTTGGATTTATGCCAGGCAGATCTATTATTGAAGCGATTCACCTTTTGAGACGTCTTATGGAACATTTTAGAGCAAAAAAGAAAGAACTTCATATGATATTTATTGATCTAGAAAAAGCTTATGATAGGGTACCGAGGGAGGTTCTTTGGAGAACTTTGGAAAAAAGAGGTATCCCATTGACATATATTAACCTTATAAGAGACATGTATGATGGTGCAAAAACATGTGTGAGGACTCATGAAGGAACGACAGACTTCTTTGAAGTTAATATTGGGTTATATCAAGGATCAACTTTAAGTCCATACTTATTTATAATGGTGATGGATGAGTTAACAAAACATATTCAAGATGAAGTACCTTGGTGTATGTTATTTGCAGATGACATTGTATTAGTGGAGGAGTCTAAGGAAAAAGTTAATAGAAAATTGGAACTATGGAGAGAAACATTAGAAAGCAAAGGCCTCCGACTTAGTAGAACAAAGACAGAATATATGGAATGTAAGTTTGACCATTTGGCTACTTCAGAGGACATAGAAATTAAAATTGACACACATTGCATTCCCCAAAAGGAAAGTTTTAAATACCTAGGGTCAATTTTTCAAAGTGATGGAAGAATTGATGGAGATGTTACACATAGAATTAATACTGGTTGGTTAAAATAGAAAGGAGCATCAGGTATTCTTTGTGATAAGAAGATACCATTAAAATTAAAAGGTAAATATTATAGAGCAGCAATTAGGCCTGCCATGTTTTATGGTTCTGAGTGTTGGGCAATTAATCATCAACATGTACAAAAGATGTCTGTGACAGAAATGAAGATGTTGAGATGGATGAGTGGTCATACAAGAAAAGACCGTATACATAATGAGGTTATTAGAAACAAATTAGGAGTGGCACCAATAGAGGATAAAATGAGAGAACATCGTTTAAGATGGTTTGGACATATAGAAAGAAGATCAAAAGAAGAACCTGTAAGAAGGTTAGAAAAACTAAATTTGGAAAGTATTAAAAGAGGTAGAGGACGACCACAAAAGTGTTGGAAAGAAACAATAAAGAATGATCTAGCTTATTGGGAGTTAACTGCTAACATGGCACACGAGAGGGATCTGTGGAAACAAAGAATCCATGTAGCCGACCCCGTCTAGTACGGGAAAAGGCTTAGTTGTTGTTGTTGTATATGCATTGATCGTCTTCCCACTGATTTATATATCATATGTCATTAGGATTTTGCTCGGTACCCATGGCAAAACCAAACTACTCAGGGTTCAAATGCTATATCTGCTGCTCAACCAGCTTCCTCTGGTGGTTTTGTTGGTTCTGGATTGTCTCGTCCTTATGCTTCTGGCTCAGTTCAGATGAATTCAAGCATGTACTCAACAGCACAACTTACTTCAGGATTTAGCTCCAATGTGCCGTCCACTGATCAGATTCCTGAGGAATTGGATTCTAGGTTGGCACTAACTCTCAATCCCCCCTTCCCCCTCCCTCAAGTTATATCTATTTCACTTCATTTGCTGTACAATACTTTGGGTTGCTTTTGAATTTCAGCATAAGTTCGAGTCATACAGGAGCAACTGATGGGGCTATCCAGGATGTTGCAGAGATCAGTTCTCTTTCAACATCGTCCTTGCCTGCTGCAGTTACTGAAGTTCATGCCACCGAATCTTCCAATGTCAAGGTCTGGGCGAGTTTGTTTCCTTCATTCTGTGTTTAAGTTTGCTCTGTAAATAAACTCTTCTGACAGAGTTGACTATTAATTGATGCAAGGATTCCATGCCCCTCTTACAGCAACTTTCACAGTCAACTGCCGAGAGCCTGGGAACTGGCATATCTGAGCCTCTAACTACGGGTGATGCACTGGATAAGTATGAGGCAATTTCCCAAAAGGTACCTTCTTTTTCTACCATTTTTGTTCAGACCTGTTTTTAGTGTACAAGTGTTAAAAGAGTATGTGGATATTGGATTTATATCTCAATATCCAAAGTTGATTCTTTTATCTTGCTTTTTTGCCAATTGGCATTTTTGTCCATTGATATTCTGTATTACTGGCATTCCGTTTTCACCTCCATCATCTCTGCAATTCGCACTCTGATAACAATAAGCTGGTGTGACCCTTTTTACCTTATCGATTTGAATAACCCATTCAGGTCATAACTGCCATATGCGTGTTCCACCTTGAAATTATTAGTCGACCAGATTTGGTGGATAATTTTTTGCTTTTGCCTTGGAGTATGTACTGTGCTAATACATTTTTTATTGAAGATTTTTTGTTTCCTTAATGCTTTCTGATTATACTCAAATGATGTGAGGTATCATATAAATGCTTGCTTTTGGTAATTGTGATTTCTGCTGTCCATACTACATTTTCTGATCATCAGTTTCTTCCTTTTCTATTTTGTCATTTCTTTATTGCCAGTATTGGTTTTTCAATGGCCTATGGCCATATGACGCGGTTACATCATCTATGAAATTTTCAAAGCATTCCTGGTATGTGATGTGTCTAATTGGATTCTTTTGCCTTTCAGCTTGAAAGCCTTGTTGCAAAAGATGCAAGGGATGTTGACGTTCAGGTATTCAAATCCTTAAACTGATGGTGTTGGTGTGTCTTAAAAGTTGAGCTCTCTGTGAAATTGATCTTTGTTTTTATTTTTCCTTTTTTGGTGGTTGATTCAGGCTGTCATTGCTGAGGTTCCAGAGATCATTCTTAGATGTGCCAGCAAAGATGAGGCTGCCATGGCTATTGCACAAAAGGTTATTTACACATAATATTTCCCTTCATTTAATAATTATCTAATTCTTGCTTACTTTCAACCTGCAGGTTTTCAAGAGCTTATATGAGTGTTCATCAAACAACCTCCTTGTATCTTCTAATCTTGCCATTCTGGTTGCTATTAGAGATGTCTGCAAACTTGTTGTTAAGGAGCTGACAAGCTGGGTACACCATTTTTCTTGGAAAACTTATGTTCTGTTAAAAAGTTATGATTTTCAGGAAGATATTCATTTATTTTTCCTGAAATGACTATGCACAAGGAAGTAGTGGGAGATAAGGCATGTGTCAACATCTGATACATGCGGTGATATTAGAAAGTCACTGTTAGAATGTGAGACATTTCCAATTGTCGGCACAAACAGGAAAATCTCACATTTTACTGGTGATTTTGTAACAATTTTGTTCAAGGCATAAGCACATCTGTTTTTGACTGACATGCATGAATGGTAAATTACTTTTGATAGCAATACACATACTTGGTTCTCAATGATCAAATTTGGAAGATTAAAGATGATATTAACCACTCAATATTGTCTACATAAATTGTTTTATATCTTAGTTATGTCAAATTAGTTAGCTGATTTCTTCATAGTCCTCCACAGAATGACAATATGATACGTAAGCTTCTACTGTTGGTAAATCAAATGAATGAGAAAATAGTTGCAAAAGCATGAATGTCATGAAATGTGAATCAGCACATCTGTCACAGAAATTTTAGGAAATGGTTTGCTGTCTTCCATTTCTATTTCTAAAGATGCTTTCCTTTTATCTATTGCCATTTCTACGTCTATCTTAGAGATTATGCCCATTTGCTGAACTCCATGTAGTCACTCAGTACGACTCTGGTAAAGTTTTAGTTTTATGTTTGATTATTTTGTTCTGTCAATTGTATTTGATATTGGATAGTTTCGTTTGGTGACCACAAACAGTCAGGAAGCTAAATTGATTGCCTACAACTAGTGTAGTGTTTGTAAGCATGCTTAGGATGGGATACTACTAAATTTGTGGGAAACAAAAACTTTGCATGAAACTCTATTGTGAGGATTCTAAATTTCCAGTTCAAAGTGAAACTTGTGCTAGATTGCATATGATCGCCTAAGCTTGCTTCACATGCCACATTCTAGTGATGAATCAGAACCTTGTGGGGACCTCCTCATAAGCAATCAGCACATGGCTAGAAACTGTTGCGTTGCTTGTTCCAAGCAAAAATTCGATGTGCTTTGAAATCGTAAGATGCTATGGCACCGCTAGGACACAGTGGATAAAGGAAGGGGATCAGAACACTCAATACTATCACACCAAAACCTTACCCTAAAGCAAGCAGGCTTACCTTTAACGGCCAATTAATGCCTCCTTACTGCTTTGTGGGCTCTACTGCAAGGCTACCCTTGCACCCATGGGGTGCTTACAGTAGCTGCTACCCTGACTCCCACGGGGTGGTAGCAGGTAAGCCTACTCAGCGCCCACTCTGCGGTGATGATATTTGTGCTAGTCAGCAGTTGATTTTGTCAGTTTATTTGTTATCAATCAGAATTTAGGAGCTCTTTCCTGGTACTTGGACGAACAGAATCTCAGTAGATTCATTTTAAGAAAGATGTTGATGCATGGTTGTGAATATGACAATATACTTTGGCTACTACTTTTCTTCCTAGGATATTGCTGGGCTGTATAGTATCTTGTGACTGTTTATGTGCTGATACTCTTTTGGGGGTTCTGCTGATATCAGGTTATCTATTCTGACGAGGAGAGAAAATACAATAAAGACATAATTTTTGGCCTCATCAGGTGTGAGCTGCTTAATCTGGCCGAGTACAATGTTTACTTGGCGAAGTTGATTGATGGAGGAATGAATAGTATGTATCTGAGATAGTCCTGGATAGAGTGAAACGAAATTATGCTCTACATATTGCTTACTAGTTCCATGTTCTTTGCAGAACCTGCTACAGATTTTGCCATTGCCCTGGTACAAAGTTTGGTGGCCCAGGAACTTAATGTCAGTTCATCCGAGTTCCAAACCCTTCTTGATGCACTTGGAAAGGTAGTAAGTGGGGACCTGCCTATTTTGTTAGTCCATTGAATTAGTTGTCACCATTTTATTATGACCAAATCAAACATGTAGGACATTATGGATTTCTATATCAAACCCTTCTGCTATAGCTCACCAGAAATTGTCCTATTTTTTTTCCTGCACAGTTGTCTATGAGAGCTGGACTTTCAGAGTCATTGCAACAATTGGTTGAGGTTGCACGAAAGCCTTCTAATGCAACAAACCAGTCTGCAGTTGTAGGCGACAGTTTAGATAAAGCTAGATTTACTCGTGATAAAAAGGTAAGATGGCATGCATATATCGAACTGAGTATGTGTTGTGTGCTGTTGGGTACTGGCTTGCTGTCAATTTATGCCTTTGTCCCCCTATTATGAAGCAGGTGCAGCTGTTGGGCCGTACCATTGCAGGCAGAGAAGGCACAAGCCCGGTCACCTCTGAGTCAGGTGTTACAGATTCTGCTGCTCTCCGTGAACAGGTCTGTTTTTTCTTCATTGAATTAACTTATGTTCCCACCTTGGAGGATGTGTTGCTATGGGTGTATATCGTTACTTGCATCTTTGCAACACACTGGGTTGAATTTAATCATCAGATGATTTTAGTTTCTACCAGAAGTAAGATTCTTTAAATTGACTGTTAGTCTCCTCAACTCTATTATTCTACTGACTTCAAAAGTGGAAGGGTTGATTTCAACTAGTGTGCAGTTTCCAATGCTGCTTCACAGCAATGCTATCATTTTGCACATTCATGATTACATGTTCAAAACATTTGAAACTTTTTACCACAATCAGAAGCATGTTGACATCTACACCATGGTCTGAATTCAGGGCTTCAAGCCTGAAAGTTTGCCTTGGCAGCCACAATGTAAAACTTGAAAATCTTGGGAGGACTCGACCAGCTTTCCTCAATGTAAACTTCAGAGAATGTGCGTGGGGTAGAGCGCTAACCTTAGACTTTTTAGGAAATCCTTTTAACTTGTGGTTCTTATCACTATGGTATGTTTTTTCTACTTTGCCTGGCAAACGATATTGACGTTAGGTAATTGAGCTGTAGTTTATGATGAATAACCAGAAGGTACTCATTTGCTGTCAATGATGCAAAAATGCTGCCTTCAAAAAGTTTTTGAAGGGTGAATATGATTACAAGTTGAAATCGACTCCATTGGAAGTCATATTGATCTGTAAGCAGCCAGCAGACAAATAGATGTTGCATGGTCAAGGATGCAATTGATGCAGTTAAGTCCTCTTTCACTTGATTTTGCAAAATCGCTGCCATTATCCCCTGAATCAACAAACCTCTAAAAAACCCCAGAACAATTAAAAGCATGGAGTCCAAAATCTAAAATTCAGTCTACATCGTGACATTTAAAGTAAGATCTTCAACAACCAGAAAGTGATGAGCAAGCACTTTGCTGCTTTTCCCCCGCATTGCTTAAACAATTCAGCATCATAGCAGATTCTTCAACACCGAAACCCAACTGCTAGGGTCAAACTGGCACATACTTCAAAAGAAAAGAAACTTGGCACTACTTCTGAGAAGAGCTAAAGTACTACTGTAACAGGGGTCTACTGTGGTGTCTATCTTTGCAGCATTGGTCAAGGCTTAGCGACCAAGATGATCCTAGAATTACAAATGTCGGACAAGGACATTTGTGAAAATATCCTACATATATTTGAAACTCCAGTGTTCTACTCTGTACCACCGTAAATCAATGTTAGCTGCTGCATGTAATCCTTGAGACTGTCTGAAACTGGGGACCAGTCTCTTTAAGATTGATGCCTTGCTACATTTCTTTTCTTCTTTAGAATCATGGCATCTGTGTTACAAATTTGAAACAATGCTGTCGAACAGGGATCCTTATAATTAATAAGCATGTGCTGCAGGTTACTTTAATATTTACGGAGTGGGCTCGGATTTGTGAAGCTCCCGGAAACAATGAAGCAGCTTATCTAGCTTATCTTTCACAGCTGCAACAAAGTGGAATACTGAAAGGAGATGATGTCTCTGAGGGGTTCTTCCGATTCCTCATGGTTTGTACTTGCTTGTTTTATGATAAATGAGTGTGTTATGCAATGTCTATAACCAAACTTTGAACATTGCTGTACTTTACAAATTAAAATATCGATTTATGCATTTCTTCTTCAGGAATTTGCTGTATCTCATTGCTTAAATTCAGAGGTGAACTCTTCTGCATTGGTTCCACTTCAGGCCCCACAGCATGTGCCTAGTCTCAATTTCACTGCTATTGATGTGTACGCAAAGCTGGTATTTTTTCTTGTCAAGGTAATAGTTATTTCTTGTACACTTTGGTTGTCTGCTATTGCTGGCAGGATGATTGTTGTATGTGGATGCTGATTGCAAAGCCCTCCTCACTTTTGATTTCAGTTCTACGCTGCTGAGCAAAGGCCAACCAAAGTGATGCTTTTTCCCAAGGTTGGAAATCCTTATATGATTTTTTTTGTCCACAACTTCTGCATCTACTGTGTACCTAATTTTAGTTCCAAAATTTATGAATCAAGTGCCTCTAGCAATATCTGCTTTTTATTTCTCTTCCTCTTTAAGTAAGATCCATGTGCAGGTGTTATCTGTAACTGTGAGATTTATACAGAAGGACGCAGAGGAGAAGAAGGCATCTTTTAATCCTAGACCGTATTATAGATTGTTCATAAATTGGATATTTGATTTCAATTCTGTTGATTCCATGCTTGATGCTATAAACTTCCAGGTAAGGGTCCGTTTCTTCATAATGTGCTGGTGCGTGTAGTACATTTGTTTGATCTAATTTGGGTCTGGCATTTCAGGTTTTGACAGCATTGGCTAATACATTTCATGCACTTCAACCATTGAAAGTTCCTGGTTTCAGGTTTGTTCTCACTTTACATAGTATTCTTTTGAAGACCTGTTTGTAACTTGATAAGAAAGGGGATTCTTGGAAGCCATATTGGGAGAGTGAACCCATAAAATGTTGATGGTAAAACTGATGTTTCTTTGTTAACCCTTACCAACAAGCTCCATGTTGGACGCCTCTCTCAAGCTTTCTCCCTAAACATAGGATTGGAGTGAAAGTTTGAGCTTTTCCAGTTTCTGAAAACCAGCCTCTTCAGCTGCTTATGAAAGATGATAACTCTGAAACCAGCTGTAACAGCTTCATTTGCCTCCTTTGTATTGATGTAATTTATTGTTATCTTTTTTAATTTCTGAAAGCCTGGTGCATACTTGAACTGAAAGTCTGGTGCATGCTTGAACTGTTGGTAGGAAAATGTTTCTCTTGCTTACATTGTATATATCTAAGACTACATGCTGCCTGCTATTTTTTTAAAGGATTAACAGTTTTCACTGGTTGTATAATACTTGGGTATCACCTTACAAAACACTGGGTATAAATCAAGTGGGCAACATTCATCTTGATTTTTTCACATATGGATGATAACCCTGATACTATTCCTGCAATGTGTGGCATCTTTTTCTTGCTATAATTGGTCTGCACGTAACTGTAAAGATTGGAGTGCAAAACTTTGATTTATTTGAAATGCCCATCTCTTCATCCAGCTTTTGTTATTAGATATCCAAGTCTGTTTCATATTTTAAAACTTAACTTTCAAAAGGTTTGTAGTATTAGAAATGTTCTTTACCTTGAGATGGGCGTTGACAAGTTTTGTACTGTTTCAGTTTTGTGTGGCTTGAGTTGGTGAGCCACAGGTGTTTTATGCCAAAATTGCTTATGAGCAACTCTCCAAAGGGGTGGCCTTTTATCCAAAAATTACTCGTAGACTTGTTCAAATTTCTGGAACCGTACTTGAGGAATGCTGAGCTTGGAGAAGCGGTATCTTTCTTTTTTTCCCGTCACACACTATGTTCTTTTCATATTTTAGTTCTGTGTTAATTGGTTTCTACTTTTTTTCTTGTGCAAATGCAGGTTCACTTTCTATACAGGGGCACCCTTAGGGTGCTATTGGTACTTCTTCATGATTTTCCGGAGTTTCTATGTGATTATCATTTCAGCTTCTGTGACATGATTCCACCGACATGCATACAAATGAGAAATGTTATTCTCAGTGCCTTTCCTCGCAACATGCGCCTGCCTGATCCTTTTACACCAAACCTGAAGGTCATTATGATGCCAAGTATGTTTTCCATCTTATTTATATCAACTGGATATAACTTGATCTTTGGGATCCAGGTTGATCTTCTACCTGATATCAGCCAACCACCAAGAATTCTCTCTGATGTAGATAGTGCCTTAAAGGCGAAGCAGATGAAGGCAGACTTGGATGAGTACTTGAAGGTACCCTCTCCACTGAGGATCGGACATTCTTTAAATTATGTTAATCTAGTTGCTGGAAAAGAAATGCTCTACGTTTCTGCATTACTTTGGTTGGACTTTAGCAACAAGCAGGCACTCATCCCTCTCTTTTTTGTGCTTACTTCTCAGACTAGGCAACCTGGATCTACCTTCTTAACAGAATTGAAGCCGAGGTTGATGCTCTCACAAACTGAGGCATCATTAGCTGGTACCCGATATAATGTATCCCTGATCAATTCACTCGTCCTGTATGTTGGTATGCAGGTATTGACGAAATCTTTTGCTATGTGAGCATTTTGGCCATGCTTCATATTACCTACTATCCACCTATTTTGCGGAGCTTGCTAAATGCAAATGCACCTTGGCTGGATAATTAGTATCGTTCTTAGTTGAAGAACAGGAGGCATGGACTTGCATCTACCTTTTGGTTCCCCCGTTCTCTGGCAATTCATCATGTAGTTCTTGTCTAGTTTCTTTTATCGTCAAATCATGCATCTTAAGGTTAATTTTTAGAATCATGGGTGGGATATATATATTAATTGATTTGATCTCATAAAATGAAAAGAGGAAAAGATGTTTTCATGGAAATATTTATATTTTATTTGGGGCTCTTAAGTTCTTAACTTCCGTCACAATTTCCACATCATAGTATTACTTCCTTGTCCTGCATTATTTTGAGTCATTGGGTGGTATATTCTATACCCCACATCGTAGCCCGACTGAATAGAATAAACATCTGATTTCGAGGGATTCCTAAGAGGTAAATCAGGGTTGATATTTGGCTCACTCTAAGGAATCCAGTCTCCCACTTGAGGTGTCAAGATCCTTCACATTCCCTTCATCCCCTTCACTTTCCCTTGCTTGAATTTGATGAACTAATAATGCAATATCACGATTAAGGATACCTTCTTCAGGTAATTTAAAAGGTTATTCTTCTCAAAACCACGAGTCGTTGAAAGAGACTGCTGATTTGGACATGGGAGAAGTAAGGGTATCAAGTGCCGTTGACTGTCCTAAATGGGTGTGGACTCCCCGATAGAAATGTCTGAGACATGCCCTTTAAGAAAAACATGGTTTTACTGTTCGGCGTGGTGGATATGCAATATGCTTTTAATGTCTCACTGTGTTTGACGCCTTTAGCAGGAGATCCAGCAAATGCAAAGTAAGTCGGCACCACAACAGCTTGCTGTACCAACACCGAGGATGACCAATAGCGCTTGCATGGATATTTTCCAGAAGCTGATTGTGGATTTAGATACAGAAGGGCGCTATCTTTTCCTTAATGCTGTTGCAAATCAGTTGCGCTATCCGAACAACCATACCCATTTTTTCTCGTGCGTACTCCTTTTCCTGTTTGCTGAAGCAAATCAGGTGAGATCGTAGTTTCATAGCTTGGATGTCTTGGTCCTGTAATGCCATCTGACAATGCCTTGTGGAAAGATCCATGGTTGGTGACTGTTTTTAGCTTTCTTTGATGCTTGCTGTGTGTGTGCATCTGGACGAAGGAAAACTGATCGGCCCTTGAATTGTTTCAAAGAAACGGCTGTACCTTATTGAGTTGCCCTTGGTGCAGGATATCATCCAAGAGCAGATTACAAGGGTGTTGCTGGAGCGCTTGATTGTCAACCGGCCGCACCCTTGGGGCTTACTTATAACTTTCATTGAACTCATTAAGGTAATAATCTCTCTCTCTCTCTCTCTCTCTCTCTCCCCCTGTATAATGGGAAATTGTGATCCACTTTCCGCAGAACCCTTTGTACAACTTCTGGAATCGGTCGTTTACACGATGTGCACCAGAAATTGAGAAGCTGTTTGATTCTGTTGCAAGATCGTGTGGGGGGCCATCAGTGAAGTCTGTGGACGACTCACTTGTTTCTGGACCCATTGCAGACAACAGCCGCTAAGCTTCCATGTAAGTTAACGTTGTCGGTTTGTTAATTAGTTTCAGTTTCTGTATCTTCCTGTGAATAGGTGGTGGTGTTCTCCTGTATGAATATCTTCAGTCATGTAAATGCACCTCTCTCTCTCTCTCTCTCTGAGTGGTAGTCACTATGTCTAGGCTTCTTGGCACGCTTCCTCTTTCTCATATAGCGGAGGGGCCTCTGGAGGGTGATGGGAGATCGCTGATGATTGGTGGCGATCGATGAGTTTACTATGACGGGGTTTAGGGTTTATGCATCATGGTTCTTCTGGGATTATTGTTTATGAGGGATCGGATGGAATGTCTTCCAACACACGAGAACATTTCAATGGAAAAATCTCGTCAGATAAGGCATGAGATAAAAGAACTGGCAATTTATTCGTTGAAGCTTTCCTCAATAAGCTCCTCCTCCCTAAAGAGATCGTATGCAACCAAACGGGCCCAAAGAGTTCTTAAGGGGTACGAATTTGCGATGCGACCTCTTTCATTTGAGTGGCCGTGATAGAATCCGACTTCCAAATGGATTTATGACCTTTTCATTGTGCATTTGAAATAAAGGGTTTGGTCAAAATGACCTTTTCATAGAGGAGGCAATTTTCCTTTTGACAATCATTCCATCGCCACGACCAAAGCCCAAAAATCTACTCCATAGTGCTTGAGATTTTAGTGCAACCCACAAGACAGGAAGTGAAACAAGAGGTCTTGGCAACGTGTATTTTTCTTACGTTATCTAAATAGCATTCGTGCTAGAAGCCTTTTGAAAGCAAATTCTCCTGAAGCTAAAAGATGTTCGGTACGGCAACGACCGACAAGATTCAGCCATACAAATTGTGAATGACGGTTGATGTTCTTGAAGTTGTCACACAATTGCCCAATTAAGGATGGCATTCTCTCTTATGCTTTTCATCGGCATGAAATGATTTGATAAATATTGAATTCTATTCATTATATACCCAAACAGCTCTATTTTAGGCACCATAACGTCCAAGTGCCCACTGCCAAATACTTACTAATTTGATAAATAACTTTACAGAAACCTAGATGAACAAGGACACAAGCGAGTGTGAGCTGTCCATATTTTGAAAATATTAAAAAACAGAAACTTGTGACGGACGTCAACTCCAGCGAGCAGCACGCAATTTTGCCTACGGATTCCCAGTGAACCTGAAAAGCCAACCACCATGTACCATGGATTTCATGATAGTCCTCGCAGGTCATGTTTGACCTTTCAGTTTGCGTTTGATTGTTGACTCGCTTCCTGAGAGATCCCCCTCTCAATACACTGCATCCAAGGCATGAGAAAGCTTCAGAATCAGATGAAATTTCAGAAACTTGCTTCACAAAAACACACTAGTCAAGTAAGATCACTAGCAAGGGAACATAAAAGGATGTAGAGGGCAGCACCCTGACGGATAAACTTACTAGCAAAGGAGTAACAAATCACAAAGCTGTACCTCGTAATATCCCGGAATAAGCAGGGTACTGAATAGTAGAAGGAAATGTGGTCCATACTAAAGGGTGAATTCGTATACAGAGTATAGGTTTATATGTTTCATCATGGAGACTTTCCTCTCCTCCCAGTAAAAGAGCATGAACTCCACTTACAACTATTGGGAAAAAGTCCATCAAACTGCTTTCTCTGATATAGGCTCATGAGAATATCAACCAACGTTACAAAAAAATGAGCCTAGTTAGTCTTGGAAACATCATTATGAGAGCATTCACACACAGACAATATCACATTCATGTGGAGGAGCACGTTAGCATGCACACGAACACATCATCTTTGCAATACATTATTATTCCACAGAACAGGTAAAAAATGAATGAAGAAAGCATGGGAGGATGTTTCAAGTTGGCAAACCACATTCAGGACCATTTCGTCTAAATAGGAACCACATTCATGACCAAATGCAAATTAGAACATCGCAAATGAAAATCAAAATTAATGTATGCCTGAAAAAACAACTGTATAAATGCAATTTAGAAGGGTTCGACGGATCCTCACATACCTGAAGGAGGTAGCTGTGTAGCCAATCTAGTGTTTGGGGAAATGTAGTAGCTGAAACATTAACTACGGTCAAGCCCTGTTACATACGAATAAAACTATGAGAAAAGGAACAAATAAAATCAAATATAAAGGGTCATGTACCGGCAATGTAGATCTGCAGACAGAAGCTGTCAAAGGGTAACTGGGTAAACACCTTTACTAAACCAACGTACAAAGTGCAGCACTGGTTATGGTCAACCAATTACACATTGATAGATACTGCAGGTACGTGTCAATTAATGCCACAACCCACATTTACCAATATTTGTAACCAAAATAGGATAAAAGTGATGCTCAAAGGCAACCGTATGCGGGTAGATTCAGCATGAAAACGGCGCAATATGTAAGACAATAAAAGTAGCTACAAGAATTAAAAAGACCTAACATACTCAAGTGGAAAGCTACAATACTAATGCTGAACCACCTAAAGCATCGTATCTCCTATTTGGAAAACGTTATATTAAATGAAAGTCCGTCGAAAAAAGACCTAGCCTCCTAACTACAACACTATTCCTTGTAATGATGCTGGAGAGATTCCATTGGATGCCGCATTTCAGTTAGGGCATCATATAGATGGGCATTCACATAGTGAACTTGAATCTAAAGCCCGATATCATAATTATGAGATGTTATCTTTTTCCTCATGGCTCGATCTTCAAAGTAGGCCCATAAAAAAGCAGGTGTATTTGACTAGTGATTTTCAACTTCCATGCACCATAAGTTTCCGAGTGGTCGGTACATGGTAAAGACTGGTGGTAGCTCAAACAAGCCTGTCCATATTGACTGCATCTAGTGCAATCAGATTAGAACCCACAACCGTCAGACCGTTGAACAAGTTGCCAACCAGTTTGGGTCCATAAAGATTTGCTGTACTGGAGTTTTGAATCCAGTGCCCAAAATCAGGATGGACCATCATCTCCTCAGCCATGAGCTAGAACACAAGCTATATAACCTATAAATGGTTAATACAATAGCTGGGAAATGATGAATTCTGGAGATTATGTCTGGCATGCTTCAAAATTCTGATGGAATTATAGATGCCGACTCTGTAAGAACTTGATACTTAAACAATATGAAAATAGGAACAGGGTTTGGCATCAATTTGAAATAGATGCAACATTAAATCTGATGCAAAAAATTGTACACATCCTGAATCTAATCACACTCGATAATTTATAAAAATTTTACAGTTTGAGAAATGTCCTTACCTGGGACTCAAATGAACAAAGATAATCCTGAATAGTTTTCAAATTTGTAACCAACGTGTCTTGATCCTGAAGACAAAAGGTTATACTGAGAAAACAATGCAAAAAGAATCATTTATAAGAAATTAGTGAACTGATGATACCATTTACCATGTTTAAGCTTGTGAGACAAGACAAATGATGGAAAATATGTACACAAAATGGCTGAATTGTGACTGAAGTCTATGCTTGAAAAGAAAGGATTCACAGATGAAAGCTGATATATATAAAGAAAATTAAATCTCTTCAGCAAATTCTCTTCACATGTTTTGTTAATAAAATTTTCTCATGTTGAACTGAAAGCAAAATATGATGAAGGCTTTAACTGTTGGGATTTGTTGGGTGTGGGGAGCCCCATTTATAACTACTTCAAAATATAACAACAAAGTAAGAACGGTTATACCCAAATCAAGTACCTGAGCAAGACATTTATCTCCAAATGTACGTGTAGAAATCCACTCCTCCAGTAAAGCCTATATCCAGGTGATGCACAGGCATAGTTGCATTATATCTACTTAACAGTACTATGATGAACTCAATGCTCATGGTATGAAGCAGAATAGAAATAACTCAAAGGCTGAGATGAGAAATTAAACTTGTTAAAGCAAGAAGTAAAGTGTCCATAATACAGCATGCACCTAGAGAAATCCATCTCCATCCAACTCGTAGAGTAGTCAGACACCACCTAAAACCAAAATTTAAACCAAAACCAATGTCTTGTCCCCACACTAAACGGGGTTCACTATATTAATTCTTATTCAGCATCTAACTCCAGAAAACGGTATCATGTTTTGTGGTTTCCTTGCCTGTGTCAAAGATTTTAGTAATTCTCTTAAACTGAAACATAGACCAAGGCCAACATCAAAGCATCATGACTGAGAATGTGCATATAGTAAGGAGTCATTAACATGATAAACAAAAGCAAGACGATCAATCATTTCATACACACAAGTAAAGCAAGAGAATGGTTTTCAATGCTACATGAAGGAATGAATTACACGAGGGCAAAACAGCCTTAGCATGAGAGGCGTCACCATCTCCATTGGCGCTCAACAATGCAACCAGAGGCTAAGAATTTTTGAGAAAGGGTTTGGCCCTAGTATAATAACAATAAATGTCTACTCTGCCAAGCATAGTATCAGAACTCTAAACCTTCTGACAAAATCTTCTAGAAAAAGTTATAGGAGAGGAGCACAAGGTCTAAACGAAAGAAGGAGAACATACAAAAATGTTTAGAACAAACCTTAGCCAACAAGGAAGCACCCTAAGAGATGAAAAAGAAAAATACAGGAAAGATCCAAGAGGAACAAAAGAACAACGAAGTGTAATCAGTCTCTCACCTTGTGATCAAAATCAGCCATCTTCAATATGATTGGGACAATTATTGGTTCAGCAATGGGTTTGTTCTGCTTTGCTGTGTTTTCCACCTTGATCTCTCCAGCTCCCAGAATTTTACCTGTTAGTCATAAAGAGAAGGAACGATAACAACAACTAAGCCTAAACTAGATGGGGTCGGTTACATGGATTCTTCGTTTCCATAGAGTTCGATCATGTGCCAAAGAGAAGGATAGATAAGAATCAGAAAAAAAGAAACGAGGATAAGACCAAGGAATCAATGTTCTGCAAGGGCATATGCCGACTCATACTAACAGAAACAGTAAGAAGAAAGATACGTCAAGAAAGAACCTTGGGATTCAGAAAAACTATCCGTGGTACTTGATGTTGTTTGACTTTCTTCTGGCACATGGTTCACTGAGATTTTTTTCCCCGTGCTGGACACAGTATCACAGCTCATACGCTTCTCAATGTTTGGTAAATTGACATTGTCAGATGCATTATCTGTAGAATGACCTGATAAAATTTTCTCCTTCAGATTAGCAACATTGTCCACCAATGTTGCTGGGGCAGCTGTTTGGAGATTTTCACGTTTAACCGGTCCAGTAAATTCTCTTTTTTCCTCATCCATTAGGTAAATACTTGGATCCAAGTGTATTCCCTGCCAGGATCACCAAACCACTCTAAATGTTTGTGATGACGTACCACTTAAGAAAACTTCAATTTGGCATAAGAACTGAACACGAAGGGTGGAAAAAGGAAAGAGTGCATATGAGAAATTTAAGTCACACAGACACTTCTAAGGGGTGGAGTGTCGACCTCGACACTGGTGCGACACCGACACCGTGTCGGTGCGGCATGACAAAAAAAAAATTGCATTTTTTTTTTTGTAACTCATGGATAAATGGGTCCGGATAATGAAGATTGATTTGTGTATTATGATGAAATTAGTAGTTGTTTACCATTTATATGTTTTGCTTTAATATAAAGTTGTGTACTTGCTATTGTAGCTATATACAATATTAGCTTGAATGATTTTGGGTGCGAACAATTGGTTTCTTATTACTCAATCTGATTGGATTCTTGACTCCATACTGTATGCCTTTGCACACAATAATCTCTGTCACCAAATACATTTAAAGACCAGGAACATTGCCAGATCAATAGAACACAAGAGTATGACATCACTAGTGGATCCTAGCACAAATACTTGTATATGTTATATCCTACAAAAGATCTCGAAACTCTTTGAATCCATAACTTGGATATTTTGCAGCTCGTAAAATCATTGTAAGTTTCAGATCATTATGAGGGAACTTGCTAATTGATACTTACGTGCACCCAAAATTAGCAAATACTAGTTGTATTATGATTGATTTATGTAGCTTGAATATTATATATAATATATAATATTATATACCCTAGCCGTGTCGCCACACCCAAAATTTTTGAAATTTGCCGTATCCCGCACCCGTGTGACATAGTGAGAAATTACATAAAACCTGACTATAATCTCATTATGACTCAACAAAACTATATTACCTAAAAAAAATCTTCTTCCCTCCCTCCCTCATACATATGCATGTATGCACCCCACCCACCCGCACATATATACATGCATACACTACAAAGGGCTCCTTGATAACTGGAACCTGGAGATATATATCCACATAGGAAAGTATAGTGTAGCAAATACATTCATATAATTGGCCACCTTTTGTATTTTGATTTTCTTTACTATTACTTATATATAGATGATTTTCTTTGCCATTACCTATATATAGATAATAACACCGTTTTTATTGGAGAGGGTATATCATAACTGCTAAGAGGCACCATTACTTTATGGGGTGCCTTCTATCATGTTGAACCTTATAAGAAACATGGCATTTTCTACTCTCTCGTGCTTCACCACTACAACAACAACAACAACAACTAAGCCTTTTCCCATACTAGACGGGGTCGGCTACATGGATTCTTTGTTTCCACAGATCCCTATCGTGTGCCATGTTAGCAGTTAACTCCCAATAAGCTAGATCATTCTTTATTATTTCTTTCCAACACTTTTGTGGTCGTCCTCTACCTCTTTTAATACTTTCCAAATTTAGTTTTTCTAACCTTCTTACAGGTTCTTCTTTTGATCTTCTTTCTATATGTCCAAACCATCTTAAACGATGTTCTCTCATTTTATCCTCTATTGGTGCCACTCCTAATTTGTTTCTAATAACCTCATTATGTATACGGTCTTTTCTTGTATGACCACTCATCCATCTCAACATCTTCATTTCTGTCACAGACATCTTTTGTACATGTTGAAGATTTACTGCCCAACACTCAGAACCATAAAACATGGCAGGCCTAATTGCTGCTCTATAATATTTACCTTTTAATTTTAATGGTATCTTCTTATCACAAAGAATACCTGATGCTCCTCTCCATTTTAACCAACCAGCATTAATTCTATGTGTAACATCTCCATCAATTCTTCCATCACTTTGAAAAATTGACCCGAGGTATTTAAAACTTTCCTTTTGGGGAATGCAATGTGTGCCAATTTTAATTTCTATGTCCTCTGAAGTAGCCAAATGATCAAACTTACATTCCATATATTCTGTCTTTGTTCTACTAAGTCGGAGGCCTTTGTTTTCTAAGGTTTCTCTCCATAGTTCCAATTTTCTATTAACTTTTTCCTTAGACTCCTCCACTAATACAATGTCATCTGCAAATAACATACACCAAGGTACTTCATCTTGAATATGTTTTGTTAACTCATCCATCACCATTATGAATAAGTATGGACTTAAAGTTGATCCTTGATGTAACCCAATATTAACTTCAAAGAAGTCCGTCGTTCCTTCATGAGTCCTCACACATGTTTTTGCACCATCATACATGTCTCTTACAAGGTTAATATATGTCAATGGGATACCTCTTTTTTCCAAAGTTCTCCAAAGAACCTCCCTCGGTACCCTATCATAAGCTTTTTCTAGATCAATAAATATCATGTGAAGGTCTTTCTTTTTTGCTCTAAAATGTTCCATAAGACGTCTCAAAAGGTGAATCGCTTCAATAGTAGATCTACCAGGCATAAATCCAAATTGGTTCTCTGTTGTACTTGATACTTGTCTTAACCTACGTTCGATAATTCTTTCCCATAATTTCATAGTATGACTCATTAACTTGATACCTCGATAATTCGCATAATTTTGAATGTCTCCCTTGTTCTTATATACGGGTATAAGTGTACTTGCTCTCCATTCCTCGGGCATCTTTTGGTTTTTCCATATTTCATTAAATAGTCTTTTGAGCCAAGTGATTCCTATTTCTCCTAGTATTTTCCAAACTTCTATAGGAATATTATCTGGTCCTATCGATTTACCACTCTTCATATGTTTAAGAGCCTCTTTGACTTCATTCTTTTGAATACGTTGGTAGAAATTGTGGTTTATATACTTTTCTGACTTGGCTAAATCTCCTAAACTAATACTAACATCTTTATTTTCATTAAAAAGATTATAAAAATAGTTTTTCCATCTATTTCTTATATCATCATTTGCCACTAGAATTTTTTCATCTTCGTCTTTTATGCATCTAACATAATTAAGATCTTTAGTTTTCTTATCTCTAGCCCTAGCTATCCTAAAAATATCTCTTTCACCCTCTTTTGAGTTGAGTTTTTTATATAAGTCCTCCCAAATCTTAGCTTTTGCTTCACTAACAGCCTTTTTTGCTTCCTTCTTGGCTTTCTTATAAGCTTCTAAAGTTTCACTAGTTTTCTTAGCATAATGTAATTTATAACATGCCCTCTTTGCCTTGATTTTATTTTGTACTACTTCACTCCACCACCAAGCTTCTTTTTGTGCCGGTACACCTCCCTTAGATACCCCTAACACATCTTTCGCCACTTTCCTAATATGTATAGCCATATTGTTCCACATATCACAGGGTGTACCAACATAATTCCAAACATCTCCTTGAAGGGCTTTCTGTTTAAATATATCTTCTTTCTCACTTTTGAGGTTCCACCATTTAGTCCGAATAGCTCGATGCACTCTTTTCTTCTTTGTCCATTTTTTTATTTGTAAATCCATAACTAAAAGTCGATGTTGGGTGGTTAAGCTTTCTCCTGGAATTACCTTACAATCTTTACAACACGCTCTATCTTTTTTTCTACAAATAAAGTAATCAATTTGTGTTTGTGATAAGCCACTCTTATAAGTAATTAAATGTTCATCTCGTTTTTTGAAGATTGTATTGACTATAAAGAGATCAAATGACATAGCAAAATTTAAAATCTCCCTACCTTCCTCGTTTATATCCCCATAACCAAAGTTTCCATGAATCCCTTGATATCCTACTGCCTCTTTACCGACATGTCCATTTAAATCTCCTCCTAAACAAATCATCTCCCTTTGTGGAATCTTTTGAAACACCTTATCCAACTCTTCCCAAAAAACTGTCTTTATACTATCTTCTAGTCCTACTTGGGGTGCGTAAGCACAAACTATATTCAAAACCTCTGCTCCTAACACTAATTTCAATGTCATGATTCGGTCACCATATCGTTGTATGTCTACTACACTCTCCTTTAAATCTTTATTTATGATAATACCAACTCCGTTTCGGGCCTTTTCTTTACCTGAGTACCATAATTTAAAACCTGTATCCTCTATCTCCTTTGCTTTTTCTCCAACCCATTTTGTCTCTTGTAAACATAGAATATGAATCTTTCTCCGAATCATAATATCTACCACCTCCATTAGCTTACCCGATAATGTTCCGATATTCCAAGAACCAATACGAATCTTATTATCTAGAACTAGCTTCCTTACCCCCCGCATCCGTCCATAATCAAAATGCGAAGACCCTCTCTGAAAATTTTTCACTACATTCGGGCGGCAATGTAGCGGGACTAACTTCTTTACCCACACCCGTCCATGATGTGGGAACCCTCTCTGCAATTGATTCACTACATTCGGGCGAAAATGTAGTGGCCCTTGCTTACTTCTTATTGCATTCGGGCTCTGCAGCACGTCGCTAGGCGGGGACGCCCCAAAACAATGCTCATAATTTTTGTAATCCATGTTGTAGAAATCCGACGAAGTTTTACGCTGGCTGTCGGAAGCCTAACACAACCCTCCTCCTTTATCCGGGCTTGGGACCGGCAATGCAAGGGTGATCCCTTACATGGGCGGAGTTCTCGTGCTTCACCACTCCTTTCTGAAAATTAAAACACTAAGCATGCAATACTGATGAAGTATCCTGAGATAGCATGGAGAATGAAAAAATAAAAATGAAATAACCACAATACTCTTTCTTCAAAGGCAACCTGCTGCAAAGATGGCCCACACAGAGGACAGTTTGTGCCTTAAATGAGACCTTAATAGCTGAATTATTCTTTGTACTTCAAAGGGCTTCCAGCATCATCTTATGGCTGGCATTCAATGAAGATGCACCATGAGATGCTGTATGAAACCACAGAAGTGATAAGTAGTAAAGGTTTAGAGGTGGACCAGGAGGAAGGGATAGAGCAACTCAAGACTCGCATATTTTTTATTTATAAAGGAAGCGGATTCATCCAACACCCATGTAGGTTGGAAAAGACCTGGTCACGCCCTCCTGCTCTTTTCTGCTTACACCATTTTCTAGTGTGATAAACACACTAAGGATGTCTCTATGACATGGTTCTAGTTCAAACAAGAATAGATTATTGACTGAATTAGAGTGCCAAAACATTAAAGGGAAAAGGCAGTAACAGTGAGAGATGGAACGGCTACACGCCCTCCTTCAATGGAGGCAGCAGCTGCTTCTTATTTTCTCTAATCTCTATCTGACCTAATGGCCAGTATTACACTTATATATTCTTTTATAACTTGAAAGACAGATTTACCCTTAGTAATATATACATTACAACTTAAGTAGGGCTATTCTAGTTATATTTCTATGGATATCAGATCTGACAATGAGTCCCGATTCCTTCAACACTCCCCCTCAAGTTGGGAGAAAAAAATTAAGAATTCCCAACTTGCTGCATAACTTGTTCAATATGAGTTTTGGTATTGCCTTGGTGAGAATGTCTCAATCTGGTCTTCAAACTTCACATACTTTATCTTTATCATTTTATTCTCAATTTTTTCTTGTATAAAGTGGTAGTCCACTTCTATATGCTTCATCCTTTCATACTACACATGATTAGTGACAATCTGAATTGTAGCTTTATTATATGTATGTAGTCCAATTGGAAACTGTATTTTTTCATGAAGTTCAATTACTAGGGAGATCAGTCATAATCCTTCACAGGTTCCATGTGTTGCTGCCCGATATTCTACCTCTGCACTTGACCGTGCTACCGCCAATTGTTTCTTGCTTTTCCACGAGACCCAATTCCTCCAAAATAATGCAACATAGCCTTTAGTGGACTTTCTATCACCTATGCATCATGCCCAATCTGCATATGTATACACCTCTAGATTGATGTGACCATGTTTAGAATATAAAATTTCATTTTCGGGGGTGTTCTTCAGAATTCAGATATGTAAGTATTTTAAACATTGCATCCATATGTGGTTGCTTTTGTGCATGCATAAGCTTGCTTAGGATTCCAACTGCATAGGTTATATCCGGTCTCGTAATGGTCAAGTATATTAGCTTTTCAATCAGTTGTTGATACCTCTTAGTATCAATAACTTCCTTGCCCATATCTAATCTCAATCTATGGTTGATGTCCATTGGGATATCGCTTGGTCGTCATCCATAGGTACCTGTTTTCTTCAATAAATCCATAGTATATTTGCGTTGTGTCAGTAAAATACCTCTTTTTGACCTTAATACTTCAATGCCCAAGAAATAATGAAGATGTCCAAGATCCTTCAGGTCAAATAAGTGATGTAGTTTTTCCTTCAAGTGATTGATTTCTTCTTCATCATCACATGTTATTACAATATCATCAACATATACAATTAGTGTTGAAATACATGTTCCCAACTTAAAGAATAATGTATGATTATTTTTACTTCTCGTATACCTAAGGCCAATAATTCCTTCACTGAATTTTTCAAACCATACACGAGGAGACTGTTTTAATACATATAAGGCTTTCTTTAAGAAGCAAACATTATTTGGTCCATAGAGATGTTTCAACCCTTGTGATATCTCCATGTACACCTCTTCTTTAAGATCTCCCTGCAGAAAGACATTTTTGACGTCTAGTTGCCATAAATTCTAACCTTTATTAGCTGCTAAGTACTCGAATCGATGTCATCTTCGTCACTGGGACAAATGTCTTGTTATAGTCAATCCCATAAGCTTGACTTTATCCTTTAGCCACAAGTCTTGCTTTATATCTACCAACTTCTCCTTATGGTTTATAATTGACTGTATAAACCCATTTGCAACCTACCACATCTCTTCCTTTGGGTAGAGACATAATTTTCCAAGTGTTATTTTTCTCTAGGGCATTTATTTCTTCTTGCATGGCCAGTTGCCATGCTTTAGATGCACAAGATTCTTCTCATGTTCTTGGGACACTCAGTATCTAATTTGGCCACAAATGTCTTGTAATTCTCTAAAAATCTTCCATAATCAACGTGGTTGCTGATTGGGTAGGTACATTTCCTTCTTTCTTTTCTTAGAGCAATTGGCAGTTCTAAAGATTGTGTAGTTGGTTGTATTTCGGTGACTTCTTTAAGAGTTGGAAATATGTTTCATCTTCCTCTAGTGTACACTCGAGATCACGCTTCTTGCTTATTTCCTTTATTACGAGTCATGGTTTGATCTTTTTCACTGATTACTTCATCATCCTCTTCTGTGAGCATTGATAATAATGGCTCTTCTAGCTTTGATTCTTCTTCGTGCTCTCCCTCACGGTTATAATAGCTCTTAAGTTTATGAAAAGCCACATCTTTAGATACAAAAAACTTCTTTGAAACTGGGTCGAAACACTTGTATCATTTCTGAAATGGAGAGTATCCGATAAACACACTTCAATGCTCTAGGGTCCAGTTTGTCTCTATTGTGATGATGCAGATGTACATAGAAGACACCCAAAGACTCTAGGTGGTAAATTGAACTTCTACTCTGGAAGGGTATCTTCCTATCAAGAACAATCAAAGGTGACCTATTTATAAGGTATACCGCCGTAAGAATTGCTTCTCCCCATAGATATTTTGGAGTGGATCCTACAATCATTAATGTTCAAGCAACCTCTAAGATGTGCATGTTCTTTCTTTCCGCTACCTCGTTCTGTTATGGTGAATAAGCGCATGATGTTTGATATATAATCTCATGTGCTGCAAAGTAATTTTTCAGTACAAATGATGTGAATTCAACCCCATTATCGGATCAAACAGTTCTAATTTCTGCTTGAAATTGGTTCTCAATAAACCTGTGAAACAATGAAAATATCCTACCAACCTCATCCTTAGATTTCAACAAATAAATGATAGTAAAACGTGAATAATCAACTATAAAGGAGACAAAATATTTATGTCCAGTAATAGCAGATATTAGGCAAGATCCCCATACATCGAAGTGTACTAGATTAAAAGGATTTTGAGTTCGTGATACACTTTTAGGAATGATCGTTCTAACATGTTTCCCTAATTGACATGCCTCACACTCAAGATTTGTAGTCATTCTGAATTCTATTTGCTTCGGTACCGAGGCTTGAATTGTTTGAATTGGTGGATGTCCAAGTCGTTGATGCCATAGAGTTAACTCCATCTCACTATGTATAGAGGCTGCATTGGTTGTTATACCTTCATGTTTCTCTCCATATACATACAATCCTCCACTCTTTCTACCAAATCCAATGATCATTTTCATCCTTTATTCTTGAAATACACAAGAGAATGAAAAAAGTTTACATTATAATTCAGCCTAAGTTAATGCACTAATTAACAATAGATTCATGGAAATGTTTGGAACATAAAGGACATGATCTAATACTCTAAGTGTTGTCCACAACTTTCCTCTTCTTCGTACCGAGATAAAGGAATTATCAGCAATTTTTACTTTATTATGGAATTCGTGATAGTCAAAGATCCCCTCTTTGAAGTTTACCATATGTTATGAAGCACCTGAATCAATAACCCAATAAATGTGTTGTAGAGATTTTAAATCAGATACATTACCAATGACCCTATTATATTACTCTCTCTAGTAGTCACGGTCGTATGAATGTTGTCCGATGAAGATGGTGCAACAATTGTAGTATGTGTAAGTCATCCTTCCAATCCTTCTAGTCTTGTTAAGATCATTTTTATTGCCTCACTTAGTATTTTCTGTCCCAATTTCCAGATTACCTACAAACATAGTTTCATTTTTACATAGCTAAGACGACCAATTAATTTTCAGCATTGTTCCTTAGTGTGTCGTGGTTTGCCACATTGTGTGCACTTAACAGCCTCTCTTCCATCCATGGGGCTGTCCCCACAACCTCTGCCCCTAAAACTGCCTCTCCCTCTCGATAATTGATTGCAGTCTCTTCCAAAAAATGTTATTTTTTGGGGGTTTCAATTTTTAGATTTTTCCATATTCTTCTGATCTTCTCTAATAAGTAAGGAGTAGATGGTGCCTAACCTAAGGTGGGAATTTCCTCACTCGCTAGGATAGTATTATTTACATTTTTATAATCAGACGAAACTCCTCTTAAAAGATCAAATATTTTACGTTTCTCAAATTCATTTGATCTTTCCTTTACACACTCTTTACAGTGAATCATCGTAAAATAGGATAACTCATCCCAAAGACTTCTTAACTCGATGTAATATTCACTAACAGGCCTTTATCCATGCATGCACTTTTGAATTTTTTCAAGGAACTCATACTCCTTTGCTATATTTTTCTTTCGAGAATAAGCGATCTCTCGTTGCCTCTCAGATTTCATAGGCAATTTCAAGGTATAGAAACGATCTTCCAACATTGGGCATCATAGAGTTAGTTAGCCATGCTGCCACCAGAGCATTTTTCCTTTCCCATCTTTGATACTCAAGATTTCCTAGGTCGGGCCTTTCATTTCCGCCTAGCAAGTATTCCATTTTCCCTTTTGCTTTCACTCATAGAAAAACAGATCGTGACCACTCGAGATAGCTTTTCCATCTAACTTTATGTTGGTGATGATAAACGAATCACTTCTATCATTCATACCTGAACAATCTGTATATTCTCACTTTTTTTAAGAGAAACAAGTTAGGTTAGACCTGATTTGTGATTAAAACTTGGAATAATTTGTCCAGAAGGTCATATTCTCACTTTTTGTGAGTTGCGTCTGGTTGTTTTTCCTCCTTTCTTCAATTTGCCAGCTCTGATGCCATATTGACTGAATTAGAGTGCCAAAACATTAAAAGGAAAAGCAGAAACAATGAGAGATGGAACGACTACTCGCCCTCCTTCAATGGAGGCGGCGACTGCTTCTTATTTTCTCTAATCTCTATCTGTCCTAATGGGCAAGATTACACTTATATATTCTTTTATAACTTGAAAGATAATTACTTAGTAATATATACATTACAACTTAAGTAGGGCTATTCTAGTCATATTTCTATGGATATCGGATCTACCAATGGGTCCCGATTCCTTAGATGACAAGGTAATATTAGCTAAAACAACGTTATCCATATCATATCATAAGAAACCACGATACACCTTAGTGTATCACAATGGGCAATGTATTGGCATGTATCGTGCGATATCACACGATATAGGTTGTATCCCCCGTATTGTACGATATAGTGATACACCTAATTTGTTTTAACTCCCCCTCCTTCGGAACAGAACCCAACATTTCTACGAGGTTTGTGGTTTGTGTTTGAATGTTTCAGTTGCTCAACGACAACTTCCAGCTAGGGAGAAGTATCTCCAACGGCACCATCACTCCAATGGCGACAACAACAGAAATCTGATGGTTATGGAATAGGTTTTTCTCTTCTTCTATGTGTATTTTGTATCTTCTTATGTTATTTGTTTTTCTTTTTGGAATGACAATATATGAAGTGAGTGGATACTTTTTCATTATATTCATAGCAATCTTTGAAGTGAGAAACACTTTTTGAGCGTTTTGGTGGTTTATGAAGTGAAGATTTATAAAGTTTATGATAATTTATGAAGTACATTTATTTTTAGGTCTATTAAGATTTAAAAAATAATAAATTAAGATGGCAGGAAGGGGTGCTATGCAGTCTCAATCAATGTCATAAAAATCGTATCGTATCGTACAATATAATATAATTTTATCGCGTATCATATGAAGATACGATACGATACAAGAGTACATATTACTTATCATGATTTATCGTGTCATATCGTACCGTATCGTACGATACACCCCATATCGTAAGAGTCGATGTCGATTTTCCTGTTATAAATTACGAAAATTCGAAACTTACAAATTTCATTTTTGTTTCTTCTCAAACCTTTTTTCACGCTATTTTCTTCCTTCTAGATCCTCCTCTTACCTTGTTTTTGTTTATTTCGTGGTTCACAAGATTCTCAAGTATTTCACCCAATCCAACTCCCCATTTCTAGGGTTTTTGTCAAATTTGTGTCATACCTCTTTCCTTTGACATTCTACCTGATTTTTCACATAAAAAATTTGTGTCGTACCTCTTTCCTTTGACATTCTTAACCTCTAAAAAGCCTTTTCCTTCTTATTGATTGTCTACTCTTGTCTTAATGGCTTCCGATTGAGTCGATCCAGCTTTAAAATATTATACTCCTGTGTATGAAGGGAATAGGCTTAAGTGCATGTTTTGCAATACTGTAAAACATTATGGTATTTCTTGTATGAAATATCACTTTGCGGGAACCAAGAAGGATGCTAGTGCATGTCCTCGGGTTCTCGAAACAGTGAAGTATGAGATTAAGAAGGCATTGGAGGCTTCGAAGGAGAAGAAGAGATTAAGGGTGAAAGAGAGGATAAAAATAGGTGGTTGAAATATGTTTAAACTATTTGAAGATGCTACTGCTCAGGAGATATATGGTGATTATGATCATGGTAGTGATGAATTCTATGGTGCAACTGAGATGGAAGAAGAGATGGTTAACGAGGGGAGGAGAAGGTGAGAAAAGAGAAAGTATAGATTCTGGTGGTAGTAGCAATGAAATTGACTCTTATTCCGCTGCAAGAGCTCCTACTCGCCCGATGCCTATGAGGGGTACTAGAGGAGGAGCCAAAGGAGGTAGTGGCCCTAGTGGGATGCCTTCATTTTTTCTCATATATATGACTTTTAGAGCTCAATCAGGCATTAGATCAACTATGGCTTCAAACGAGGTAATTGAGAAAGTAGATTTAAAGTGTACTGAGTTTTTTTTATGAAAATTGACTCCCTTTGAATGTTGCAAACTCATTTTCTTTTCAAAGTATGGAGGATGCTATTTCTAGTGTGGGATCGGGGTATAGATTCCCTATTTATCATGCTTTGAGCACCACATTATTATAGAAATGGGTTGATATTGTTAATGCATAGAGTTTTGAATTTAGAGAGTCGTGGAAGGATATAGGATGTTCTGTTATGATTGATGGTTGAAAAGATGACCAACGTAGGTCTTTGGTAAACTTCATAGCCTATTGTTCTAAAGGTACCTTATTTTTGAAATCATAGTCTCATATTAATAAAACTGATGATAATTTACTCCCTATTTTTAAAGAAGTTGTTGAGAAAGTCGGTGTTTCAAATGTTGTTCAATTCATTACTAATAATGCTGCAAATTTTAGAGCAGCTGGTAAGATGCTTGAGGCAAACCATCCATCCATAGTATAGACTCCATGTGTTTGAGTGCAATGGATGAAATAAGAGGAACTATAGACACATGGAGAAATATTACAAAGTTTATTTATAATCATTCTTCTGTATTACATTTGATATGAATTCATATAACTAAAAGATAATTGATTAGGCTTTCATTGACAAGATTTGCTACAAATGTCATTACTGTGCAAAATCTGTCATACATAAAAATGCATTGAAAAAATTGTTTCCATATGATGAATGGGGCTTTATTAGTTGGTCCATAAAGAGGGAGGGGATTGTTGTGGTAGATGTTTTTAATGCTAACTTTTAGGAAAATTGCAACAAATTTTTTAGGATAATTGTACCTTTAGTTAAGGTAATGAGGACGGTGGATAATGAAGATACACCTGCTATGCTTTATATATATATGATGCTATGGATAAGGACAAATTAAAAATACAAGCAAACCTTGACCGCAAGTGGTCACTTCTAAAGAAAGTTTCGAAGATAATTGATGCACGTTCGAACCGTCAAATGCATTATGATTTGTATGCTGCTTCATATTTTCTTAACCCTTCTATTCGATTTTCTCCCAACTTTGTGGAAGATAAAAAAGTGAAAAAGGGTATCTTAAATGCAATTGACCTTGTTGAAGATTCATCTACTCGTAATATTCATTTAGAGTTAAGCAAGTATATACAGAGTGTTAAAGATTTTGGAAGGCCAATTGCAATCCAACTACGCTCCCAGATGCGACCAGGTATTGTATTTTTATTGATATTCATTTAAGTTATTAATTGATTGACTCTATGTGTTTCTTATTAATCATTATTGTGTTTTATTTAAGATGAATGGTGGACTCGTTTTGGTGTAGATGCATCGAATTTGGCAAGGTTTGCTCAACGTATATTGAGCCAAACATGTAGTTCGAGTGGGTGCGAGAGGAATTAAAGCTTTTTCGAACGCATTCACATGAAAAAACGAAATAGACTACAACATGCTCGACTGCGTGATTTGGTATACATTGGCTATAACATGAAGTTAAGACAAAGGTAATAATTAGAAAATATATATTGTTTGTTGTTGCCAAGTTCTTGACTTATTTTTTAATCTTATTAATAATGAGTGCTTGATGTGGCTATATTGCATTTGATATTTTTTATAATTTGAATATTTTTTCTTTACGGGCAAATGCAAAAAGATGCAAGAAGGACAAGGAAGGTGTCATATGACCTGTTGAGTTACGAAAATGTTGATATTCTTGATGATTGGGTTGAAGAGGAGGAGCTCTCTATCATTTTAGAGGATGAAAATTGGAGGACACTCCAAGCCGAAGCAGAACTTGGAGTTTGAGAAGCCAAAGGTATTGGATGGGCATATCCTATATGGAGGAAGAAGAGGGAGGAGATGATGATGGTGGTGATCGTGGTGATCCTAACTACATTGATTATAATGCTTTTGTTGATTATGATCTACATTATGGATGATTGTAATTTGTTTTAACTTTTATTTGTAACGTTCTCATCTTTGATGATTGTAAGTTGTACTTGTAAGTTGTAACTTTGATGATTATGATCCTAATAGTTAATGACTAATGGTATGGATTGTGGAATATGGAATCATGGATTATGGATTCATAGAATATGAAATTATATTTATGGATTCTTGTAGCCTTGTTATGGAGATGTTTTTGTTATAGTATGAATACTTCTTCATTGTGTTATATAAGTTTTGTTCATTAATTTTAACTTTTAAACTTTTTGATTTTTTTTTAAAAAATTATGTATTGTAGTACACCGTATGATACGGTACGATACAGCCGTATCGGTGCCCCGTGCTATATGGGCACCGATACAGTTTTTACAACATTGGTCTCAATCTCAGCGTAATGATCTGGCATGGCAATTGGGTACTTAAATTGAAGAAAGCAAATTAAAAATCAAATTTAATTTTTGTGAGAAAGTGATGAGTGGTAGAGTTTTCAATTGAAACATCACTTAGTAGAGACTAGGAAAGAAGTTGCTCCTTCTACACGCAAAGTTAAGAGAGTGTCAAAAACTATTAAACGATAATGTCTACATATGATTGATTGAGAGTATATTTGAGAAAAGACAAGAAAAAGAAGATACAAGGATGTTTGAGGCTATGTCACACAGACACCTCTAGGAGGTGAAGTGTCGGCACCGACACTGGTGTGACACACTGACAGTGTCGTGTAACTTCGATACTGTGTCGATATCGAAGGCGCTTTTTGGGTACGGTCAAAGTGTTGAAAGCTAGAACCGTCCATTTTTGTGTTTGTGTAGAATAGGTTAAACACAACTCAGAAGTCTGCCTGCATCATTCCAAACCACACCAACACAACTCCTTCAAGTCTTTGACTACCTCCAGCAAGCCCGACGTCAATCCACCAGCTTAGGGTCAATTTCCTCCTTCAAGTCTTTGACTACCTCCCGCACCTTTCGCTTCCGGTGACTGATAAGTTTCTCCGCCATTTCTTTCTTCAATTAACTTGCTCTCTAACTCGGCTTGTGTTTTGATTCAATTTTCTTGGTCTTCCATTGTGAGTGATTGGTTTTGTTTTTCATTGGGGGAGGGAAATTTGAAGTTTTTACGAGTGGGGAAAGACTAGGGTTTGGTGTTCTTTTGCAGGAAATGAATTTTGACGTAATTGTTATACCATTTTTGTTTTTCCTTGCTGGTGTTTTGCGGGGGTATGATTTTGTGAGCACTAGAAAGAGGCATCACAATTGTACCCTGCATTGGAGGGTATTGCTGAGATGGTAACCATCCTTGTTTATTCGGCTACTTAGAAAAAAAATCAATGGTGAGGCAATTAGTATAAAATTCTGTGTAAATGCAATGACCAATGATGAGACTGAGAAAACATTACAGGAAGCTAGCTCTTATGCTCCACCCTGATAAGAACAAGTCTATCAGTGCAGAGGGGGCATTTAAGCTCATCTATGTGGCATAGAGTGTGTTATCACATAAGTTACGTAGATCATCTTATGATCATGATTCATCAGAGGAATTCCAAGCAAAAGGTTGCACAGTCAAGTAGGCCCTCAGATCCCCACGAGCAGATCCATATGCTCATGCATACACATCCATGCACACACACATGGTATGTCTTTTTTTTAATGTTCGATAAATCCAAGAAGAAACAAAGAACAATCTTTATTGATAGAAGGAAAAAGAAGGGACAGATTCGGCTCGACCCTCTTGCGGGTGTCGGCCGTTTTTCTTCCTTAAGAAAAACCTAATCTCGGATAACAGAAAACCATCAATTTTCATAAAGGATTTTCTAACTTAAAAGACTAAAATACACCTAATAAGTGATTAGGTATACAACCCAAATCAACATATAGTATTTCCTCAGTATTTTTTCTTTCTTTCATACTCCCCCTCAAGTTGGGTGGAATATGTTTATGACTCCCAACTTGCTACATAATCGATCCAGTGTACTCTTAGGTACTGCCTTAGTTAAGATATAAGCAACTTCATCTTTTGTTGTCACATCGATAGAGATCTGTGGAAACAAAGAATCCATGTAGCCGACCCCGTCTAGTATGGGAAAAGGCTTAGTTGTTGTTGTTGTTGTTGTATCTTTTGTTGTCACATGCGACACTCTTAGTAAAGTGGTAGTCCACTTTTATATGCTTTGTCCTCTCACGTTGGACATGATTTATAGCTATCGGTATTGCTGCTTGATTGTCAGTATACAGTGGTATTGAGAGATTGACTTTGACTTTTTCCCATACTAGATGGGGTCGGCTACATGGATTCTTTGTTTCCACATATCCCTATCGTATGCCATGTTAGCAGTTAACACACAATAAGCTAGATCATTCTTTATTGTTTCTTTCCAACACTTTTGTGGTCGTCCTCTAGCTCTTTTAATACTTTCCAAATTTAGTTTTTCTAACCTTTTTATACGTTCTTCTTTTGATCTTCTTTCTATATGTGCAAACCATCTTAAACGATATTCTCTCATTTTATCCTCTATTGGTACCACTCCTAATTTGTTTCTAATAACCTCATTATGTATACGGTCTTTTCTTGTACGACCACTCATCCATCTCAACATCTTCATTTATGTCACAAACATCTTTTGTACATGTTGATGATTAACTGCTCAACACTCAGAACCATAAAACATGGCAGACCTAATTGCTTCTTTATAATATTTATCTTTTAACTTTAATGGTATCTTCTTATCACAAAGAATACCTGATGCTCCTCTCCATTTTAACCAACCAACATTAATTCTATGCGTAACATTTACATCAATTCTTCCATCACTCTGAAAAAGTGATCCTAGGTATTTAAAACTTTCCTTTTGGGGGATACAATGTGTGCCAATTTTAATTTCTATGTCCTCTGAGGTAACCAAATGATCAAACTTACATTCCATATATTCTGTCTTTGTTCTACTAAGTCGGAGGCCTTTGCTTTCTAATGTTTCTCTCCATAGTTCCAATTTTCTATTAACTTTTTCCTTAGACTCCTCCATAAATAAGTATGGACTTAAAGTTAATCCTTGATGTAACCCAATATTAACTTCAAAGAAGTCTGTTGCTCCTTCATGAGTCCTCACACATGTTTTTGCACCATCATACATGTCTCTTATTGTTAATATGTAATAGGGTACGCGGGTCCTTAAGGCCCACGCCATCATGCCCGAAGGGCCAGGGCTATGTTGGCCCTGGCCATTGGGGTTCCCCAACGGCTACTAGCCGTTGGGAGCCCCCCAACGGCTAGTGTTGGCTGACCCACTAATGTGGCCTCCTCTTGCCCTCTTGCTTCACTTCTTCAAGCCTTGTAATGTCTATAAATAAGACACCACTTCATGAATAATATTTTTATGCAGTCTTGCACTGCTTCTTGACTTGTTTTGTATGTGCTTCCGCTCTTGTTAATCATTCTTGAAGATAGACATTCGTGAGTGAATGTCATTTGACTCTTGGCGACTTAGTGATATTGATTCGTGCCGCATCAACCTTTGATCATCGACAACTATTTACATGGTATCATAGCCTCGGATTGAAGAAAATGAGTACATCGGGAAGCGTACCAAAAGTGTGAAAGTTGAAGACTTGCATCAAACTTGAGGTTAGTCCAAAATATTCATTTTTTGCATAAATGGAAGGCGAAAATGAGTCATTTAAATATATTCTAGACCAAAGTTGGGCTAGAACAATGAAAAAATATTTTTTATTAAAAGATTTTTGGGATTATATTGATTGAACTATAAAGGAACCAATTTTGGACATTGATGGCTTAGATGATGATGAAATCATCAAAGGACATGAGAAATTCAAAATTGATTTGAAATTGTGGGAAAAAATGAATGCAAAAATCATATGGATCATTTGTCAAAATGTGGATGAAAAACTTAGAAATCGGATTAATGCTTTTGAAAATGCGTTTGAAACTTGGGAATATTTTAAGAAGCTTAATTCTCAAGATGATTTTATCTTTCAAATTGATCTCATGGAAAGAATGATTATGCTTAAACAAGGAAACCTAAGCATTAGGGACTATCATAATGAATTTTTGGAACTTTGGACTCAACTAAGAAGTTTTGACAAATTTGGAAAACTTCACAAATTAGACGAATTTTAAGAATTTTTGGAAAATCAATATTTCTTCTTCTTTATGCGTGGTTTAAGAGACGAATTTGAAAACATTAGATCAAGCCTTATACATAGGAAACCTAGACTTAGAGGGGATACCTTTCTTGCCGATCTTGTTACGGAGGAAACAAGATTGAAAAACATGCATGTGGCCAAAGAAGTCATACTTGCCGCATCAAGATCCGGAGCAAATTTGAAGACTTACAAGCCTCCACATGTCAAGAACAATGAAAGCACATTCAAGAAGCTTACGGGACCATGGCCTAACAAGGATACAATTTGCCATTATTGCAAGGAAAGGGGACACATTAAAACCACTTGTCCTCTACTTCGAAAAAGGGGTGGAAACGTGAGAGCCGTGGAAGAAGGAGGTGTCTTGCCCAACAACATAAAGGCGTACATAGAAGAAACTTTTAAAGAAAAAGCAAGCATCTCCGAGAATGCTCTATCTACTTCGCAAGGTATGTTTTGGTTTTTAGATTCCGGTGCATCTTTTCATATGACACATAGTGAAGATTCTTTGGTTAATTCTTATGAAACTATTGAAAAGCATGTGTTTACCACCGATGAAACAAAATTCCAAATAAAAAAATTAAGAAACCTTGAAAAACAAGACTTTAAAATTCAAAATGTAAGTTTTATACCTAAACTTAATCTAAATCTACTCTCGGTTGCTCAAATATGTGATAACAATTGTATAGTCACTTTCTCATCCAAACATTGTGTGGTGTAGGATCACCTATCGAATAAGGTGATTGGTCAAGGCCATAGAGAAAGTGGACTATACAAAATGGACTATCTTGTTATGCCAAATTTGGGTTTTTGTAACATAACCCAAGATGCTACGCTATGGCATAAAAGACTTGGACTCACAAAAATTGTGTAACATTCCTTTGATGAAAAGCATTAGAGAGAAAAATTTTGAATGTAAAGATTGTCTTCTTGGAAAAATGCATCATCTTCCCTTTGGAGAAAGAAACTATGTACCAAAGAAAGCTTTTGACTTAATACATTCGGATGTTTGGGGCCCCGCACCCGTTGTTTCTAAAGGAGGATTGCAATACTATGTGATTTTTATGGATGACTTTACTCGATTTACATGGATATATCTCTTAAAACACAAATCTGAAGTATTTGAAAAAATTGTAGTATTTTGTAACATGATCAAAAACCAATTTGGAGCCACCATTAAAATCTTTAGATCCGATTCGAGAGGAGAATACATGTCTAGTGAATTTCATAAATTTATTGAAATTAATGGTATTATACACCAAAAATCATGCACTAAAAACACCTCAACAAAATGGTCTAGCGGAACGAAAACATAGGCATATTATTGAAACTTGTAGAAATATGCTAATTGCTAGTAAGGTTCCTAAATTCTTATGGGCCGAAGCTACTCTTACAGCAATATACCTTATAAATAGAATGCCGTCATCCAACCTTGAGAATACTTCACCTTTCGAAAAATTGTACAACATCCCTCCATATTATGAAAGACTTAGGGTTTTTGGATGTAGATGTTTTGTGTATACATACAAGAATGACAAATTGTCACCTAGAACTATTGAATGTGTCTTCATTGGTTATGGAATTAACAAAAAGGGGTATAGGTGTTTTGATCCTATGGAAGACAAATTGTATGTGTCCAAGGATGTGAAATTCTTTGAACATGACATTTATTATGAGTCCAAATCCTTGGAAAATTCGAAACCTTTCATTCCCCAAGATGTTTTTGAGCTAGAAGAAGATAATGATTGTGACTCAGTAGATCATCAAGACATTCAAGAAGATCATATTGACAACAATGATATTTCACACACCACTATTGATACTCGGTGAATTGTTGAACCCTTCCCCTCACATTATACAAGACGACCTAGAACAACCCATAAAGCCCACATGGAACCTGATATTACAAGCCTAGAACCCAGGGTTTCTAGACCACCTCAGCGATTTGTGTCATATGAATCTTTTGAACCACAACGAAGAAATTTGATTGCCACCCTTCGTCAAGTTAAGGAACCTAGGTTCTATTATCAAGCTAAAGGTATTCCAGAATGGGAAAATGCTATGCAAGATGAACTCAACGCCCTAGACAAGGCTCAGACATGGATAGTTGCACCCTTGCCTAAAGATAAGAAAGTCATTGGATATCGATGGGTATATAAAATCAAAACTCACAGCAACGGTCACATTGAGAGATTCAAGGTCAGACTAGCTGCTAAAGGTTATGCCCAAGAATATGAAATTGACTATGATGAAACCTTTGCCCCAGTAGCTAGAATGACCACAATTAGAATTCTCATCACCATTAGTGCAATCAACAATAGAATATATACCAACTTGATGTCAAGAATACTTTTTTGAACGGTTGTTTGAATGAAGAAGTCTTCATGAGTCCTCCTCCTGGTATCACTCTTCCTCCTGGTCATGCTCTTAAATTACGAAAAGCCTTGTACGGTCTGAAATAAGCTCCAAAAGCTTGGTTTGATCGATTTGAAAAATTCATGCATTTGCATAACTTTGTGACTTGCTATACTGATACTGCATTGTTTGTACGAAAAACACAATCTGGTATTGTTATCTTGCTTTTGTATATGGATGACATGATCATCACAGGAAGTGATGAAGTGGGAAATGTTGAAGTTAAATTTAATCAGCATCACGAATTTGATATGAAAGACTTGGGCTTGCTAAATTACTTTTTGGGTATTGAGATAACCAAAAATAGTTGTGGATACTTTATGTCTCAAACCAAGTTTGCTACCGATATTGTTGAAAGATCTGGTATTCCAGATACTAAGGTTGTTGACACACCCGAAGTCCTAGAACCAAACTGTGTGCCACTGATGGTGAGAAATTAGAAGATCCCACCCCTTATCGACAGCTCATAGGTGCACTCACTTATCTCACCATTACTAGACCAGTCATTTCTCATGCAGTACACAGCCAGTCAATTTCAACAGGCACCTACCTCTGTTCATATGAGTGATGTCTTGCGAATTATTCGCTATATTAGAAACACTGCCCACAAGGGGGTCCTCTTAACTTCCTCTTCATCTTTTGATTTATCTATCTATACGGATGCTGATTGGGGTGGAGATGTCAACAATAGACACTATACGATTGTTTTTTGTGTTTTTTAGGTGAATCTTTTGTTTCCTAGAAGTGCAAAAAGCAACAGAAGGTGTCCCACTCTTCCACAGAAGCCGAGTATCGAGCCATGGCTACAGCTGCGATGGAGATTTCTTGGATCACAGCCCTTCTAGCAGACATGGGCATCCATGTCAAACACCCCGCCATAATGTATTGTGACAACAAAAGCGCCATGTACATTGCCTCCAACAACACTTTTCATGAGAGGACCAAGCACATCGAGATGGACTGCCACTTTGTTCGAGAAGAGTGTCTACATAAGAACATCTCACTTTGCTATGCTACATCTGAGATGCAGCTCGCAAACTTTTTCACCAAATCTCTTTCCGCCTCTCGGTTTCAGTTTTTACTTGACAAACTTTTAGTGTATATCCCGTAAAGTTTGAGGGGGGTGTTAATATGTAATAGGGTACGCGGGCCCTTAGGGCCCGCGCCATCATGCCCGAAGGGCCAGGGCCATATTGGCCCTAGCCATTAGGGTTCCCCAACGGCTACTAGCCGTTGGGAGAAGCCCCCCCACGGCTAGTGCTGGCCAGGACCAGCACTAGCCCACTAATGTGGCCTCCTCTTGCCCTCTTGCTTCACTTCTTCAAGCCTTGTAATGTCTATAAATAAGACACCACTTCATGAATAATATTTTTATGTAGTCTTGTACTGCTTCTTGACTTGTTTTATATGTGCTTCCGCTCTTGTTAATCATTCTTGAAGATAGACATTCGTGAGTGAATATCATTTGACTCTTGGCAACTTAGTGATATTGATTCGTGCAGCATCAACCTTTGATCATCAACAACTATTTACACTTATAAGGTTAATATATGTCAATAGGATACCTCTTTTTTCCAAAGTTCTCCAAAGAACCTCTATCGGTACCCTCTTATAAGCTTTTTCTAGATCAATAAATATCACGTGAAGGTCTTTCTTTTTTGCTCTAAAATGTTCCATAAGACGTCTCAAAAGGTGAATCGCTTCAATAGTAGATATGCCTGGCATGAATCCAAATTGGTTCTCTATTGTACTTGATACTTGTCTTCACCTACATTCGATAATTCTTTCCCATAATTTCATAGTATGGCTCATTAACTTGATACCTCAATAATTCGCACAATTTTAAATGTCTCCCTTGTTCTTATATATGGGTATAAGTGTACTTGCTCTCCATTCCTCAGGCATCTTTTTATTTTTCCATATTTCATTAAATAGTCTTGTGTGCCAAGTGATTCCTATTTCTCCTAGTATTTTCCAAACTTCTATAGAAATATTATATGTTACTACCAATTTACCACCCTTCATATGTTTAAGAGCCTCTTTGACTTCATTCTTTTGAATACGTCGGTAGAAATTATGGTTTATATACTTTTCTGATTTGGCTAACTCTCTTAAGCTAATACTAACATCTTTATTTTCATTAAAAAGATTATAAAAATAGTTTTTTCATCTATTTCTTATATCATCGTTTGCCACTAGAATTTTTTCATCCTCGTCTTTGATGCATCTAACATAATTAAGATCTTTAGTTTTCTTATCTCTAACCCTAGCTATCCTAAAAATATCTCTTTCACCCTCTTTTAAGTTGAGTTTTTTATATAAGTCCTCCCAAATTTTAGATTTTGCTTCACTCACGGCTTTTTTCGCTTCTTTCTTTGCTTTCTTATAAGCCTTTAAAGTTTCACTAGTTTTGATAGCATAATGTAATTTGTAACATGCCCTCTTTGCCTTTTTTATTTTGTACTACTTCACTCCACCACCAAGCTTTTTTTTTGTGCCCGTACACCTCCCTTAGATACCCTAACACATCTTTCGCCACTTTCCTAATATGTATAGCCATATTGTTCCACATATCATAAGGTGTACCAACATAATTCCAAACATTTCCTTGAAGGACTTTCTGTTTAAATATATCTTCTTTCTCGCTTTTGAGGTTCCACCATTTAGTCCGAATAGCTCGCTGCACTCTTTTCTTCTTTGTCCATTTTTTTATATGTAAATCCATTACTAAAAGTCGATGTTGGAAGGTTAAGCTTTCTCCTGGAATTACCTTACAATCTTTACAACATGCTCTATCTTTTTTTCTACAAATAAAGTAATCAATTTGTGTTTGTGATAAGCCACTCTTATAAGTAATTAAATGTTCATCTCGTTTTTTGAAGATTGTATTGACTATAAAGAGATCAAATGACATAGCAAAATTTAAAATCTCCCTACCTTCCTCGTTTATATCCCCAAAACCAAAGTTTCCATGAATCCCTTGATATCCTAATGCCTCTTTACCGACATGTCCATTTAAATCTCCTCCTAAACAAATCATCTCCCTTTGTGGAATCTTTTGAAATACCTTATCTACCTCTTCCCAAAAAACTGTCTTTATACTATCTTCTAGTCCTACTTGGGGTGCATAAGCACAAACTATATTCAAAACCTCTGCTCCTAACACTAATTTCAATGTCATGATTCGGTCACCATATCGTTGTATGTCTACTACACTCTCCTTTAAATCTTTATTTATGATAATACCAACTCCGTTTCGACAGTCAGCGTAAAACTTCGTCGGATTTTTATATCAAGGCAGGGAGGTGTACCGGCACAAAAAGAAGCTTGGTGGTGGAGTGAAGTAGTACAAAATAAAATCAAGGCAAAGAGGGCATGTTACAAATTACATTATGCTAAGAAAACTAGTGAAACTTTAGAAGCTTATAAGAAAGCAAAGAAGGAAGCAAAAAAGGCCGTTAGTGAAGCAAAAACTAAGATTTGAGAGGACTTATATAAAAAACTCAACTCAAAAGAGGGTGAAAGAGATATTTTTAGGATAGCTAGGGCTAGAGATAAGAAAACTAAAGATCTTAATTATGTTAGATATATAAAAGACGAGGATAAAAAAATTCTAGTGGCAAATGATGATATAAGAAATAGATGGAAAAACATCTTTTTATAATCTTTTTAATGAAAATAAAGATGTTAGTATTAGTTTAGGAGATTTAGCCGAGTAAGAAAAGTATATAAACCACAATTTCTACCGACGTATTCAAAAGAATGAAGTCAAAGAGGCTCTTAAACATATGAAGGGTGGTAAATCGATAGGACCATATAATATTCTTATAGAAGTTTGGAAAATACTAGGAGAAATAGGAATCACTTGGCTCACAAGACTATTTAATGAAATATGAAAAAACCAAAAGATGCCCGAGGAATAGAGAGCAAGTACACTTATACCCATATATAAGAACAAGGGAGACATTCAAAATTGTGTGAATTATCGAGGTATCAAGTTAATGAGTCATACTAAAAAATTATGGAAAAGAATTATCGAATGTAGGTTAAGACAAGTATCGAGTACAACAGAGAACCAATTTGGATTCATGCCAGGCAGATCTACTATTGAAGCGATTCACCTTTTGAGACGTCTTATGGAACATTTTAGAGCAAAAAAGAAAGACCTTCACATGATATTTATTGATATAGAAAAAGCTTATGATAGGGTACCGAGGGAGGTTCTTTGCAGAACTTTGAAAAAAAGAGGTATCCCATTGACATATATTAACCTTATAAGAGACATGTATGATGGTGCAAAAACATGTGTGAGGACTCATGAAGGAACGACAGACTTCTTTGAAGTTAATATTGGGTTACATCAAGGATCAACTTTAAGTCCATACTTATTTATAATGGTGATGGATGAGTTAACAAAGATGAAGTACCTTGGTGTATGTTATTTGTAGATGACATTGTATTAGTGGAGGAGTCTAAGGAAAAAGTTAATAGAAAATTGGAACTATGGAGAGAAACATTAGAAAGCAAAGGCCTCTGACTTAGTAGAACAAAGACACAATATATGGAATGTAAGTTTGATCATTTGGTTACTTTTTTAAATACCTAGGGTCAATTTTTCAGAGTAATGGAAGAATTGATGGAGATGTTACACATAGAATTAATGCTGGTTGGTTAAAATGGAGAGGAGCATCAGGTATTCTTTGTGATAAGAAGATACCATTAAAATTAAAAGGTAAATATTATAGAGCAGCAATTAGGCCTGCCATGTTTTTATGGTTCTGAGTGTTGGGCAGTTAATCATCAACATGTACAAAAGATGTCTGCGACAGAAATGAAGATGTTGAGATGGATGAGTGGTCATACAAGAAAAGACCGTATACATAATGAGGTTATTAGAAACAAATTAGGAGTGACACCAATAGAGGATAAAATGAGAGAACATCGTTTAAGATGGTTTGCACATATAGAAAGAAGATCAAAAGAAGAACCTGTAAGAAGGTTAGAAAAACTAAATTTGGAAAGTATTAAAAGAGGTAGGGGACGACCACAAAAGTGTTGGAAAGAAACAATAAAGAATGATCTAGCTTATTGGGAGTTAACTGCTAACATGGCACATGATAGGGATCTGTGAAAACAAAGAATCCATGTAGCCGACCCCGTCTAGTATGGGAAAAGGCTTAGTTGTTGTTGTTGTTGTTGTACCAACTCCGTTTCGAGCCTTTTCTTTTACCTGAGTACTATAATTTAAAACATGTATCCTCTATCTCCTTTGCTTTTTCTCCAACCCATTTTGTCTCTTAAAAACATAGAATATAAATCTTTTTCTGAATCATAGTATCTATCACCTCCATTAGCTTACCGAATAATGTTCTGATATTCCAAGAACCAATACGAATCTTATTATCTAGGAATAGCTTTCTTACCCTCCGCATCCATCCATATTCAAAATGCGGAGACCCTCTCTGAAAGTTTTTCACTACATTCGGGCGGCGATGTAGCAGGATTAACTTCCTTACTCACATCTGTCCATGATGTGGAAACCCTCTCTGCAATTGATTCACTACACTCGGGCGAAAATATAGTGGCCCTTGCTTACTTATTAATGCATCCGGGCTCTACAGCACGTCGCTAGGCGGGGACACCCCAAAGCAATGCTCATAATTTTTGTAATCTATGTTATAAAATTCGACGAAGTTTTACACTGGCTATCGAAAGCCTAACACAACCCTCCTCCTTTATCCAGGCTTGGGACCGACAAAGCAACGGTGATGCCTTACATGAGCGGAATTTTTGACTTTTAGTTCAATAATCAATAAAATCAACCATAGTCCTTTACTTATTCACTCTACTTATGCACTTATCTTGCAACTATAGTGGTAGACTTTTTGTTATCAATCGATCTTGCCCAATCAGTATCTTTGTAAAATTCCAAATTACAATGTTCAAGATTAGAGTATAATATATCATTTTCAGGAGTAATTTTCAAGTATCTCAAAATCTTGAATATTGCATCCATATGTTGTTGTTTTGGAACATGCACAAATCTACTAACGGTTCTAACAACATACGTTATATCATGCCATGTGATTGTCAAGTAGATCAATTTCCCCACGAGTTTATGATATCTTCTAACATCACTTATCTCCTTTCCATTATTCATTCCTAATCTGTGATTAATATCCATGGGATTTTCACATGGCTTTAATCCTATAACACCTGCCTCTTGTAGTAAGTCCATTACATATTTTCACTGAGTAAGGAAGATACTTTTTTGATCTAACACTTCAATCCCCAGGAAATAATGAAGTAATCCCAAATCTTTCAAATAAAAAAGTTGATACAACTGGTTCTTCAAATTTTGGATTTCTTCTTCATTATCTCATATTACAACAATATCATCTACATACACAATTAGTAGGGATATTCCATTCCCCCTTTTTATAAACAACGTATGATCATTTTGACTTCTGGTATACCCGAGAACAATGATTCCTTCACTGAAACATTCAAACCAATCCCGTGGTGACTGCTTCAGCCCATATAAAATTTTCTTTAGCATGCACATTTTATCTGGTTCATAAAGAAGTTTCAATCTATGAGGAACTTCCATGTACACTTTTTTGTTGAGATTTCCTTGAAAAAAACATTTTTTTACATAAAGTTGTCACATTTTCCATCCTTTATTAGCTGCCAAGTTGATAAGAACATGTATAGAAGTTATTTTTGCTACTAACGCAAATGTTTCGTTATAGTCTATCCAATAGGATTGACTATATCCCTTTGCCACCAGTCTCGCTTTTATCTATCAATTTCTCCAGATCCTTTGTACTTTACGATATAAACCTATTTACACCCTATAACTTCTCTCCCCTTCAATAAAGATACAATTTTTAAGGTGTTATTTTTCTTCAGTGCATTAATTTCCTCTTCATAGCAAGGTGCCATTCTTTTGATTAGATTGCATCCTCCCATGTTTTTGGAATTACTACTGTATCAACATTTATCACAAATGATTTATAGTTGGTTAACACTTCTCCATAATCAATAAAATTACTTATGGGATAAACACATTTCCGTTTTTCTTTTCTTACCGTGATTGGTAGGTCAAGATCATTTGGCAATGTAGGTGCTGGAGGAGTTGGTGTGGCATAATTAGAGTCTTCTTATGGTCCTCTTATGTCTCCTAAAAATTTCTTCCTCATTTCTCTTGTGTACACCTGATTTGCGGCTTGTTTTTAAGGCATTTTATTTTCACTATCTTTATTCTTTCTTCCTTCAAGATCTTCGTAAACTTTGAATAGTACTGGGAAAAGTGGCTCCTCCTGTCTTATAACTTGCTTTGCCTCCCCCTCATTGATATAATAAAATGTGTGCTCATAAAATATAACATCTCTAGAAACAAAGAACTTCTTGGTACAGGGTTCATAGCATCTATATCCCTTTTTGAAAGGATGGATCCATAAATACACATTTTGTTGCCCTTGGGTCCAATTTATCTCTACTATTGAGATGCACATGTACATAACATACACATCCGAACACTCTAGGAGTAATAAAAAAGAGTTTTTCACTTGGAAATAGTATCTGCATAAGTACCTTCCCTAAGGGTTGATAATGAAGAATGACTTATAAGATAACCAAAAGTAAGTACAGCCTCACCCCAAAGATATTTTGGCGACTTGCTCTCGATCATTAAAGTACGTGTTGTTTTCGGTATATGACGATTCTTGCGTTTTACTACTCCATTCTATTAAAAATACATGCATGATATTTGGTGAAGAATTCCATGTGATGCAAAATAGTTCTTCTAACGTTCCTGAAGTAAATTTGCCCCAATTATCTGATTTGATAGCTCTAACTTGTGCCCGAAATTGCTCAACAAATTTGTGAACTAGAGGAAATATTGTAGCAACTTCATCCTTTGATTTCATTAGATAAATGACAATAAATTGAGTGTAATCATCAATAAATGAAATAAAATACTTATGTCTAGTAACAACAGTAATCGAACATGACCCCCATAATTTGAATGTATTAAACTAAATGCACTCGGAGTTCTTGACACACTTCTAGGAAAGTTGACTCTAACATGTTTACCCAACTGGCAAGGTTCATACTCCAAGCATATTTCTTTACTAAACTTAGCTACTTTTGGTATAAGCATCTCTAGCTTTGATAGTGGTAGGTCACCTAGTATTTGATGTCAAAGTACCACTTCTTTGTTGTGATGTGTTGAGGACACGTGGTGCAAATTTTCTAAAGTTTTCCTCATATGGATAAAGGCCTCAATTTCTTCTACCAGATCAAAAAATCTTTCTCGTCTCCATTTCCTGAAATGTATAATAAAATGGAGAGAAATATACACCACGATTTAGTCTTGCACTAACAAAGAGAAGATTCATTGAAATCTTAGGTAAACACTGGATCAAGGAGTCTAGATCATGTCCACAATTTCCCTTTTTCGGTTAATGATATAAATGAATTGTTGGAAATTTTAACCATATCGTGTGACTCGTGATAATCAAGCAACTCTTCTTTAGAACTCACCATATGTTCTATTGCACCTCAATCAATGACCAATATCTATCCAAGGATAAATTAGAAAAATTACCATTTGATTCTATTTGATCACCATGCATTGTTGCCATAGTTGCATTATATTTTTATGAGGATGTCGATGATGGTGATGATGTTTATGTGGGTCGTCCCTCTATGCCTTCTAAGCGTTTCAGAATCACGTTGATAGCCTCACTGTTATCTGTCCCTATTTCTTGATTACTTGTAATAAAGGCTTTGCTTTTCATATTTTTAGGCTTACCAACTAATTTCTAGCATTGTTCTTTGGTATGTCTGGACTTCCCACAACATTATTCTCTAGTATATCTAGACTTCCCACAGTGTGTAGTGTGTACACTCCAACATTTCTCTTCCATCTACACAACCATCTCTACGTCCTCTGCCGCTGGTGGCCTGGTGATAACTCTTTTTGACAAAAGCTATTTTTTCAACACTTTGCACTTCATTTTTTTCTAAGTTTCGCCTATCTTCTTCTCTAATTAATAGGTGTAGACTGTCCCAAGTATAGGGATTAATGTAAAGAGTGTGCTAGAGAACGAGAAAATGAATTTGAAAAAAGAAAAGTATTTGATCTATTGCATGATATTTCCTCAAACTATGAAAATGTAAAAGTTAATATCATTGTAAAGTATGCTAATTCGTCTCATAATCCTCTAACTCAATATAGTATTCACTCATAGATTTTGTCCCTTGCTTACATTTCTAGATCTTCTCTAGGAGTTCATAATCCTTTGAAATATTTTTCTTTTTTAATTAGGCTTCTTTTACTACCTTCCAAATTTCATGAGTTGTTTCCAGTACACGAAGGAACACCCCACGTTTGGCATCATTGAGTTGATTAACCAAGTTGCTACTAACGCATTTTTCTTTTCCATCTAGGGTATTCTAGACTCCCTATTTCAGGCTTTAGACATTGCCCAGTTAGGTATTCAGTCTTACCTTTTGTCCTAACACCAAGTTGTATGGATTTGAACAATTCCAAATAAAATTTTCCACCAAGTTTGATGTTAGTTACGAGAAAAGTATCACTTCTATCTGTTTGGGTGATTCGGTCTGTCATAATCCCTTTTCGAAACTTTTTTTACTGTGATTACGATTATAAAACATACTTGTGAAGGCTAATGCCTTGAATACTGATGATCGGAAGCAATTTGGTGGCTGCAATAGAAGGCAACAAGACTGGGACTGGGACATGATTTGATGGTGGCGACTGGTTGTTTGACATCTCTTTACTGCTTTGACACCATGTTCGATAAATCCAAGAAACAAAGAACAATCTTTATTTATAGAAGGGGAAAAAAGGGACAAATTCGCCTCGACCCTCTTGTGGGTGTTGGCAAGAACAGAGTGCATTTCTCTTCCTTAGAAAAACCTAATCTCGGATTACACAAAACCAACAATTTATATAAAGGACTTTTTAACTTAAAACACTAAAATACCCATAATAGTGATTACATATACAACCCAAATTAACGTGTAGTATTTCCTCAATATTTCCCCTTTCTTTCACATTCATTTCATGCTATTGTCGACCATGTCTGTTTTTCACAATAAGTTTAATGCAGGTACATGTTCAGGTTCATTTCTAACGTAAATGTTCATTTTATTTATCAAACATTAAGATTTCCTTTTGATCTTGACTTATGTTTACAATTATGATGAAATTAGTAGTTACTATTGTCATATACTTATGTAAATTAATGTCTCACTTGCTCTAGTTTGAATATTACATATATAATATTATATACCTTAGTTGTGTTCCCATACTCAATATTTTTGAAATTTGTCGTATCCTGCACCCGAACCCACACCCGTATCCCTGTGACATAGGTTTGAGGAAGAGGATGTTGGACTTGGTGGTGATGATAGCATCCCTTCTTATGCTACGACAGAGGTTGATAGTAGCAATTCTCGACCACCAACCAAACGAAAGAGAGTTGTTGAAGTGGTTGCAAGTGGTAGGAGAGATAGGGCCAAAGAAAGGTCTTATTTTGGCATGCAATCATTTTTTCTCTCATAGTAATACGCCTTATAACTCCGCCCATGTAAGGGATCACCCTTGCATTGCTGGTCCCAAGCCCGGATAAAGGAGGAGGGTTGTGTTAGGCTTCCGACAGCCAGCGTAAAACTTCGTCGGATTTCTACAACATGGATTACAAAAATTATGAGCATTGCTTTGGGGCGTCCCCGCCTAGCGACGTGCCTGCAGAGCCCGAATGCAGTAAGAAGTAAGCAAGGGCCACTACATTTTCGCCCGAATGTAGTGAATCAATTGCAGAGAGGGTTCCCACATCATGGACGGGTGTGGGTAAAGAAGTTAGTCCCGCTACATTACCGCCCGAATGTAGTGAAAAATTTTCAGAGAGGGTCTTCGCATTTTTATTATGGACGGATGTGGGGGTAAGGAAGCTAGTCCTCCTAGATAATAAGATTTGTATTGGTTCCTAAAATATCGGAACATTATCTAGTAAGCTAATGGAGGTGGTAGATACTATGATTCGGAGAAAGATTCATATTCTATGTTTACAAGAGACAAAATGGGTTGGAGAAAAAGCAAAGGAGATAGAGGATACAGGTTTTAAATTATGGTACTCAGGTAAAGAAAAGGCCTGAAACGGAGTTGGTATTATCATAAATAAAGATTTAAAGGAGAGTGTAGTAGACATACAACGATATGGTGACCGAATCAAGACATTGAAATTAGTGTTAGGAGCAGAGGTTTTGAATATAGTTTGTGCTTACGCACCCCAAATAGGACTAGAAGATAGTATAAAGACAGTTTTTTGGGAAGAGTTAGATAAGGTGTTTCAAAAGGTTCCACAAAAGGAGATGATTTGTTTAGGAGGATATTTAAATGGACATGTCGGTAAAGAGGCATTAGGATATTAAGGGATTCATGGAAACTTTGGTTATGGGGATATAAACGAGGAAGGTAGGGAGATTTTAAATTTTGCTATGTCATTTGATCTCTTTATAGTCAATACAATCTTCAAAAAACGAGATGAACATTTAATTACTTATAAGAGTGGCTTATCACAAACACAAATTGATTACTTTATTTGTAGAAAAAAAGATAGAGCGTGTTGTAAAGATTGTAAGGTAATTCCAGGAGAAAGCTTAACCTTCCAACATCGACTTTTAGTTATGGATTTACAAATAAAAAAATGGACAAAGAAGAAAAGAGTGCATCGAGCTATTCGTGATATATGGAACAATATGGCTATACATATTAGGAAAGTGGCGAAAGATGTGTTAGAGGTATCTAAGGGAGGTGTACCGGCACAAAAAGAAGCTTGGTGGTAGAGTGAAGTAGTACAAAATAAAATCAAGGCAAAGAGGGCATGTTACAAATTACATTATGCTAAGAAAACTAGTGAAACTTTAGAAGCTTATAAGAAAGCAAAGAAGGAAGCAAAAAAGGCCGTTAGTGAAGCAAAAACTAAGATTTGGGAGGACTTATATAAAAAACTCAACTCAAAAGAGGGTGAAAGAGATATTTTTAGGATAGCTAGGGCTAGAGATAAGAAAATTAAAGATCTTAATTATGTTAGATATATAAAAGACGAGGATAAAAAAATTCTAGTGGCAAATGATGATATAAGAAATAGATGGAAAAACATCTTTTTATAATCTTTTTAATGAAAATAAAGATGTTAGTATTAGTTTAGGAGATTTAGCCGAGTCAGAAAAGTATATAAACCACAATTTCTACCGACGTATTCAAAAGAATGAAGTCAAAGAGGCTCTTAAACATATGAAGGGTGGTAAATCGATAGGACCATATAATATTCTTATAGAAGTTTGGAAAATACTAGGAGAAATAGGAATCACTTGGCTCACAAGACTATTTAATGAAATATGAAAAAACCAAAAGATGCCTGAGGAATAGAGAGCAAGTACACTTATACCCATATATAAGAACAAGGGAGACATTCAAAATTGTGCGAATTATCGAGGTATCAAGTTAATGAGTCATACTATGAAATTATGGGAAAGAATTATCGAATGTAGGTTAAGACAAGTATCGAGTACAACAGAGAACCAATTTGGATTCATGTCAGGCAGATCTACTATTGAAGCGATTCACCTTTTGAGACGTCTTATGGAACATTTTAGAGCAAAAAAGAAAGACCTTCACATGATATTTATTGATATAGAAAAGCTTATGATAGGGTACCGAGGGAGGTTCTTTGCAGAACTTTGAAAAAAAGAGGTATCCCATTGACATATATTAACCTTATAAGAGACATGTATGATGGTGCAAAAACATGTGTGAGGACTCATGAAGGAACGACAGACTTCTTTGAAGTTAATATTGGGTTATATCAAGGATCAACTTTAAGTCCATACTTATTTATAATGGTGATGGATGAGTTAACAAAACATATTCAAGATGAAGTACCTTGGTGTATGTTATTTGCAGATGACATTGTATTAGCGGAGGAGTCTAAGGAAAAAGTTAATAGAAAATTGGAACTATGGAGAGAAACATTAGAAAGCAAAGGCCTCCGACTTAGTAGAACAAAGACAGAATATATGGAATGTAAGTTTGACCATTTGGCTACTTCAAAGGACATAGAAATTAAAATTGACACACATTGCATTCCCCAAAAGGAAAGTTTTAAATACCTAGGGTCAATTTTTCAAAGTGATGGAAGAATTGATGGAGATGTTACACATAGAATTAATACTGGTTGGTTAAAATAGAAAGGAGCATCAGGTATTCTTTGTGATAAGAAGATACCATTAAAATTAAAAGGTAAATATTATACAGCAGCAATTAGGCCTGCCATGTTTTATGGTTCTGAGTGTTGGGCAATTAATCATCAACATGTACAAAAGATGTCTGTGACAGAAATGAAGATGTTGAGATGGATGAGTGGTCATACAAGAAAAGACCGTATACATAATGAGGTTATTAGAAACAAATTAGGAGTGGCACCAATAGAGGATAAAATGAGAGAACATCGTTTAAGATGGTTTGGACATATAGAAAGAAGATCAAAAGAAGAACCTGTAAGAAGGTTAGAAAAACTAAATTTGGAAAGTATTAAAAGAGGTAGAGGACGACCACAAAAGTGTTGGAAAGAAACAATAAAGAATGATCTAGCTTATTGGGAGTTAACTGCTAACATGGCACACGATAGGGATCTGTGGAAACAAAGAATCCATGTAGCCGACCCCGTCTAGTATGGGAAAAGGCTTAGTTGTTGTTGTTAGTAATACGCCTTATGCTTAACTTAGAATTTGTGTTTCTATAGCTTCAAAGCAATTACATTAGCAAGCAAACCTTGCAATACATTTTGGAACTCATGCATTAAATTATTAAAGATCACATGCCCTTTTATTAAAGTTCTGAGATTGGCCGACAGTGAGAAGTCATGTACAAGCTATCTTATGAAGCTATAGGTAGGGCTAAAGAAGCTATCGGGAGCAATTTTAATGGAAGAAAGAGTGATTATATACCCGTGTAAAGGACTATTGATAATTGATGAAACAAACAGTTGCATCAGCCTATTCATACATTAACTTCCTACCTAAATCGAATGTTTAAGTATTCTACAACCTTTAAAAGAGATGGTGAGATTAATAGAGATATCATTGATTGCATAGATAGATTAATCCCTAATGAGAATAGAGCATATGCTATACATCGAGAGATAGAGATCTACGATAATGCTTTTCACTTGATGGGTTTGCTTGTAGCCATTCGCAACTATAGTAATATGCATCCAACTAAACACATAAATAATTTGTCTTAATATTTAAGTTTCTTAAATCTTATATTTATAAGAGAATAGATCTTTATATTTATCTTTTTTTGTTAGATGTTTGGTGGACCAGGTTTAGAAGTGATTGTCCAAACCTGAGAGATTTTGCAATAAGGGTTTTGAATAAAACTTGTAATGCAACTGGTTGTAAAAAGAATTGGAGTGTCTTTTTAACATATCTATACAAAAAAGCGCAATTGGCTAGAACATAAGCGTTTTAATGATCTAGTTTTCATCAATTGCAATATGCAGCTTCGACATAGGTAATTAAGGATTACTTACAAATTAAGTATTCAATTCAATGTTTCAATTTATTAAACTTTTATTCTTAAACTTTTTTATTTTTATTTTTATTTACTTATCATTCTTGCAGCAATTAAGAAGGTTAGGTATGAGAAGCAATTTAATTCAATAAGTCTTGATAATTTTGATATCTTAGAGAAGTAGGTTATGGAAGATGACGAAGCAAATACAATCCTAACTGAACAAAACATTCAGTGGATCAATTTGGAAGGAGCGCAATAATATCAGCAACGAGAAGATGATATTGATTTTGCTATTGAAGGTGGTGATGATCTTGAATAAAGAGGAAAAGAAGATGAAGATTATTTAGTTGATGATCCTTATTACAATATGTAATTCTTTTTTTTAATTATGAAAGTTGTAATTTTGTTACTTGTTTAAACTTTAATCATAAAGGTGTACTACTTAAATGCTCATACATTGAAATTTGAATGGTGAATGATGAATGTTTACTAAAGTTTTAAATTATAGGAATTGTTTAGAATTGACTTGATTTTTCATGAATTTTTCTATTTTTCATTTTAAACTATTTTTAAAATTTTTACAATATGATACGATACACCGGTCTTGTGGAGCAAAAAGATACACGATGCGATACGGTACAAACAACACTAAGCCAACAGCATGCACAAGGAGAGCTTGCGATATCTTTCTTATTTTCTGTGTATAGAAAATTATGTTGGTTCATGAAGGTGCATTATACTTTAAACTTGGGAAAAAATTCTATGGCATTCTTCATTTGGAGCAAATATAAAGGCTTAGTTCCATTTGTTTTGGTTTCCTTTCTTTGATTTAAACTTTTATATGATAAATGTATGGACTGTTATATCTAAAAAGTTCATGAGTGATCTTGACCACATCGGGATGAATGTGCCAACAAAACTTGGTTCCTGCTCGTTAACAAGGTTCACATGTGCCAAACAACAAGTCCGTCAAGTAACTGAATATGCTCATGGCAAGAAAAAGTAACAGGGAGGATGTTGTAAGGAGACACCATCTTTTGCTGATCTTCACAGACTGTATAACAGCTAACAAAAATATTTGGAAATCTACGTTGAAGCCAATGATCATGCCTGAATGCCAAGTAAAGTGAGTAAAGCTAACCTTAATTTCAAAGCTAACATAGCCATGGTGATTAGAATGAACATAAAGGCAAGTAACCACATTTTAGATCAGCACTTATGTGCATACCACTTGAAAAATCAATAAATGTAGGGTGGTTAAAATTACATTAAACAAATAAGATAGAACGCATATATGGAAAAAAGATAACAACGGTCATTGATAGTGCAATAAAATTGATAATTTATGATTCGATATAGTTCATTTGTCCCGACAAAGGAATAAACGAATTAAAGAAATTGACTGCAATTTGAGTTCAGGAGAAACTGCATTCTTTAACCAAACCTCAATTATAATAGGCTTGCCATCTTTCATTGCCTTCTTTAGGTCACCAGCCAACCCTAGCATATGTTGAAATATGTCACATGCCTAGAGGACTTGAATAGAAAAGTAACATTTACATCAAACAAAAATAAGAACGTTAGTTGTACTGTAGTCAGAAAAGGCTGTGAAATACCTTTACGAACCACTCTGCACTCTCTACAAAACTCAGTTACAAGTTCTTCTGGGGACTTGAAATCTCGTGCCCAAACAGGAGTTGATGTCAACGGTGCACTGGAACATATTAAAGCATACAAATTTCATTCAACTTTTGAGCAAGACTACTCAGACTGGAAGGAAGATTCCGAAATAATCAAACAAAAAGCATTACTTAGAGAAGCGACACATCTCATTGAAGCTGACATAGTTAAGGATTGTATCCAAGTACAGAAATATGTTAAATACCCAAAAGGTTGAAAAAGGATGAAAATATTCTTTGTCATGCTGGGAGATTTAGAACTCATGTCACATAAGCATGGCCATGGCAATGAAAGGTCCAGAATAATGGTTATAAGCCTGTGAGAGAATGCCAAAATTAATGCCACAAAACAATGGTGTTTTATCACTCCCTCATGAACCAGGCCATGCATCCGTGATATCTGGCATAATAGTCCTCCAGCAAGAGCCAAATCTACCTTTCGCTCATCTGTTTGGGAAGAATAACTTTCCAGCTGTAGCTCAAAAGACTTATGGTGCAGGGCTTCATGCTATGGTCTCTGAATGTGGGAGGAAAAACTTTTGTAGCTGAGATTCCTTATACATCATACGTCTTACATCCATATCATGCACTCAACTGCACTTTATATCAGATGGCCTAGTGTCAATTAGAAGGATTATCCTTGCACCTGCAACGTTGTACGGGTGCAGAAGATGAGCCTACAACATCTGCAATTCTTGGTTTGCCACCTTGGATTCAAAGCTTTGGAAGAAAAGAATCTTTACATGGTTGAAACAAACCCTTGTTGATCTCAAGTACTGCTGATAAACATCCCTTTGGGTATGACTTGTGTCTTATTGTATATGCAGGAAACGTTTCCGGGAACTACTATTTGGCTAAGGCCATTTTGGACCAACATTATGGTTCACTCTTCCTATATTCTGAAGGAGTCTCCCCTTTGTCATCCTGTCCTTACAAGCAACCACACTAGTTTCAGTATCTAGGTAGTTTACTAAGTCAAACTAGAGTCCAAATGGGCTATTGAAGGGCATTGTTCATATACTTTTTTTTTGTTACGGCAGGTAGGCCAAAGCCATGTATGCATTCTTCATATACTTAAGTCAAATGAGACCGTTTTAGTAGTTTAGAAGTTAAATCATCATATCCAAGATGTAGACAAATATCAAAATAATTCAGCAATGCATATGAACTTAAGGCCGATATGATTATAGGAAAAAAGTGAAAAGAGAAGCTAGATACCAACGTACTCAGTCGATGTTCGCAGCAACTCATAAACCATATCTGTCTGCATCATTATATCTACAAGAAATTATAACCTACAACAAACATATGAACTAAACTGTTAAAGTAGAAATCCCTCAAGAAGGGACACAAGACATACCTGCAAAACGTTTGGCAAGTTTAGCCGTTGTGCAAGCTGTGTTGCAATAGTTGATTTTCCAGCACAAGCTGTCCCACATACAAGTATTACTAGAGGAACCCTTTGGTGATGAAATCTATGAGGAGGCAAAAATAAGAAAATGTATACAAGTCAAGAGAGTGTCCAGAGAAAGACCATCAAGTAAACCAGGATTGCCACATTCCTAGATGCTTTCAAACGGCATGCTTTTCACATATAAAAACAAAGTGTACACCATGTCAGCAACTGGTACAAGACAATGATCTGTTCCATGCACATCATTAATAGCTTTGCATCCTCAATACGAGGTTCTTAAGATGATAGCCACGCCAGACAACTAGCACCCACCAGGCTCTAGTTCTGCATGGCTATAACCAGAGGCTTCGTACATTGAAATCTGCTTAAACATCATGAGACTCATTCCCTAGTTTTCTCAGAAACACCAACTTTGTTTTAAACAACTAAAACATCAAATTATTTGCATTACTGGTGACATGCAGAAGTACAGAAACACTTTATTCATAAAGATATTTACTATGCCCCAACTTCTAGGGTAGAAAATGCTAGGTGCAATAAAGAATAGTAGTCGCAAAGTTACTAGGCTTCTGTGCCCCAAAGGAACATAAAAGGAAGTCCACGAGCATTTCCCTAGGGCCATATTCAATATTGTAGATGTCCAACTGGACATGCACAAATGATCATGATATGAACCTATACCAATTCCATCACCAACATCAACATTCTTGGAAGTTTGGAACCTTTCATCTTTCCCTCCCTCACATACAAGACAAGCTTATTTCAGAAGGGTAAAATGTCAAGCAGTAAGAAATGGTATTTGAGATAAGCAAGATGAGAATCAAATAAGATGGTAATTAGGAGAAAATTGCATAAAATGGCACTTAAAATTGTAGATGAAAATAATTGATAATGTTTTCAAAACCTGGTCATCATTTTATAACGATTAATGTACTCTTCTCCATAGCCTCTTCGCTCCATCAACTGCATGTCGAACATAATATTGTTAATTGTTCCCGCACTCATTCAATAAACCAGACAACAAATTGAGATCTTGGAAGATGCGCTTCCATAGAATTGGTAGATAAGATGATTAATGAAAAAACATCATGAGTTACCCATAAAAAAGGTCTGCAATAAGACCATTCATCTGGACAACAGAAGACTACCTGGTTTCATTGATGTATATAGAACATTGATGCGCAATATAGCCTACCGGAAACACTCCAAAACAATAAAACCACTTCTGAATGTAATGCAACTGTCCCGCAGCCATAATGCGTAAAAGCACAAAATAGAATTATCAAAACGCAATTATGATATAGCTTCTCTCCAACCCAAACTGACAAGAGTGTACCATCAAGAATCAAAATTTTGTTAACTTAAAAGAGTTGGCAAGCCATCTTGTTAACAACACTTTATTGGTCAAATGTCCAGAGACTATGCCTGACAAGACATCTTGATAACCATTTTGGTATTGCATGTTCTGAGACTGCACGTCTATGTCTGGTGGCAAATAATGTGTTCAACAAAAACTCTAACCCTTAAATAATTCTCAAGTATATGATCACTCATACACAATCATAATTATGTATTCAAAGAGCTAAGTGAAAAACTTCCACAATGGACAGGTTCTCTTTTACAAAGTCCATCAGAGAGCAATAAAGTCAGTGTGGTATTTCTTCACTAAGATGGCATTGCAAAGATACAATGCTTTGCAGGAAATGAGAGGGTATCAGACGGGTAAATGACTTTTCATGATCATCAGTTTGTGAAATTCAGAAACGTGTTCTTCTTGTGACATATGTGATGTGATATTAGAAGAAATTGCTGCAACTTTAGACCTAAGGAAATGTTGAGAAGCTTCTGGTACATTTCTTTATAGCACAGGTTTGTAACCTGTGAAAATGTGGCTCTTGTAATTCGTAGGTCACAGCATTCACAATCACAGGTTTAACTTTGTCATCTTTGCAACAAGGAGCTTTCATTTATGATCATGTCAGTGATAGGACGATTCACTTGTTGAAGGCCTTGTTAATATTTATTTAAATGTAGCTGTCATTTTCAAGGCTGTGAAATTGGTAACTAGGTCATGCTCCCCCCCTCCTTTTTGTTGAGAATATATGTATCTATTGTGTTTTAAGTGTTATTTCTGTAATTTCTCATAGTTGAGTATTATTGTAATTGCCCAGAGTACTAAGGGTATTTCGGTAATTTTCTGTTTTACAGCCCATTATATAAGGGTTGGAAGTTTGTATTAGGGTTAAGAGTCAGATTAATAGAAAATGAGAGAGCGAGGGGGGGCGGCCTCCATTGGAAGGCCTGCCCCCTCCTTAAAATCTCCATTGTTTACTGTTCAATGTTTATTATCTTTTTCATATTTGTTCTTATACTGCATTATCAAAGAATTTCAACATTGTATCAGAGCCTATTTTGAGCATTAGGAGCAGTAGGTGGCGGCAGATTGGAGAGAACGTGTGGAAGGTCCAACAATCACCAAAACATGTGGTCTCCAGTGGCAGTTATGGTGATTGTTACATTTCGAAAGTGAGAAGAAGTACTATGCCCGGATAAAGATTGGGAGGATTTTGTAGGCTTGCAGTTGATAAGAAGCAACGGAGGATTTATGATGCTTTGGTGAAGATTTACCAACCTTCTAAAGATGACAAAGACATCAATACAGTTGTTGCCAAGCGTAGGAAGGACTGCTGAATCTCCAACTGGAATGCGTGGCTGCTCTACAAGCATATGATAATGCTTCTCAAATAATGCTTCTCAAACTGTTGAGGCTCTGGATGCTGCTGAATTGAAATTTTAAGATATCCTAAATTCTCCAACTTTGGGTGCGGCATGCAACAAGATTTACACATTGGCTGAGAAAAACCAACTTGATTCAGCGCTAATGTTGTTGCTTACTAAAGCATGGTCTATTGCCAAAGAATCGACTATGATGAAGGATGAGGTAAAGGATGTTTTGTATCACTTGTATGTTACGGCAGCAGGGAATCTTCAGAGGCTTATGCCCAAATAAATCAGAATAATGAAGTATCTCCTTACAATACAAGATCCTAAGCAGCAGTTGTCTGCTCTAGATGATGCATTTAGACCAGGGGATGAACTTGAAGGAAAGGATGTTGACTGCTTGTATACGACTCACATTTTTTGTAAGTAGATAATTATTGTCAATTGTTCAGTATTCTCCTTTATTTCTACATCTAGAGGCAGCATACTGGATTTGATGGAGAAGAAACTATAAGTCCTGAAAAATAGCCTGATAATTTGAAAAAGGAAATTCTCAAGGAAGAAGAAGAAGATGATGAAAAAGGAAGGTGTTGGCTCCCAAAAGCAATAATGATGGCTCATCCATTCTTTTCGGATTTGTTTTAAAGGGGGGTTACAACAAAATCATGGAAAAAAAGATTTGAATCTTTTAAAAAAGGTAAGTTCATTTCTTTTGAATTTCAAATGTTGAAAATGGCAGTTACAAATTATTTTTCGTGATTTTGTGGAAAGTAAACTAGAAAGATAGTTATGGAAACTTAATTTCCTGATTTGGTATAAAGGATAAGATAAAAAGGGAAGGATTATCCCATGATTTTAGGAAAGAAAATAATCAACTGCTACCCATGATCTGAATAAAGAAAGTTGTTACAGAAAAAAACAGGATAGAAAATATAGTCTATCCCAGATTTTATGGGCTGTGCTAAAAAAAAATTAAAAAAGAAAGAAAGTGTAAGAAGAATCGCAGAGGTTTAATGTGAATGCAAGTTAGAGATCAATGAGGATGATGCTGATCAAAATGCCAACCTAAATATAGCGTTTGTTGTGCCTTCTGTGGAGCCTCAACTACGACTGCGCTACCAAAATCTCACTATCAATGATGATGGACCTGTAGCTCATCAAAAAGGATGCTATAAACTCTACGGCCTGTTAATAAAAATGAAGTCGTACCAGAAGATGGTCAATTTGCACATAAGAAATTCAGGTTTGACATTGCCAAAGTTCGATGGTTAATGTTATGTAGAAACATTTACTCCTAGCTACAGTTGGTGCTGGCAGTGACATTCCTGATCGTGACTGAATATGTAGATTGTGACCTTCAAAAGAAAAGGTAGACGGTAACCCTATGTATCATGTGATTTATGGCTTTGAAACTTCCTTGTTATTCGTAGTGGTGCATCAATTTGGCTGTGGTCAGACTGGTGATATTTAATTTGGGCTCAAAAACCCCAGGCAGGCTTCGAAACCAGTGTTGAATTCACATCCACATTTGGGTTTTCTGTGAGCCACACTACTCGATCTCCAAAAATAGGGGAGAAAGATGGAGTTCATTATCACTTAACTGAGCGAGATAAGATGGAGAATGATATAAGAGAGGGAAAGTTCCTTGAATCAGCCATTGTGCATGGGAATGTTTATGGTACAAGTATTGAAGCCGTGGAGGCAGTGACAGATGTTGGAAAGAGATGTATCCTGAACATTGATGTTTAAGGTGCAAGGTCCGTTAAAATGAGCTCCATCAATGCAGTGTTCATTTTTATCTGCCCCCCATCATTTGAAGAGCTTGAGTAGGGTAGGTCGTCTGACAATTTTTTGAACATACATTGGTCAATGATGATTCAGATTCAGAGGAGATGATTCAAGAGGGGTTGAACCTGGTTGTGGAAAGCAAAAATGGGAGACCTGAGGTCAAAACTGAGCAACTTAAACAAGCCACTGGCAAAGCCAAGGCAGTCAAACCTTATACTGGTACGGTACAAGACAAGTCAAATGCTGAACTAGATGTGGAAGATGACGATGATGACGATGACGATGACGACGAGGATATGGTTGGCAGTGATGAGAGTGATGATGATGAGGAGGACGAGAGTGACAGTTCAGATGAAGACACCGATTCTTGCAAGTTTACATAAAAAGAGTTACTATGAATGCTGAAAATTGCAGTCATGAGGATTGCAAAAAAATGATGGTATTTGCAGTCATTGACGTTGTAGGAATTTGCAGCTATGAAGGCTGCTGAAAAAGACAGTCATGAAGGCTGAATTGAAGAGTTTTTACAGTCAAGAAGTTGCTGAAAATTATTGCAGCCATGAAGCTGCAGAAGATAAAAGCCAGGAAGGCTAAGTTGAAGAATATTGCAGCCATGAAAGTTGCTGAAAAAGTGTGGCAGCAAAGAAGATTGCTTGAAAAATGGGCAGCTAAGGGACTGAAAAATTTAGAAAATAAATGCAGAAAATATGAAGTTGTACGTAGTAAGTGTCTTCTTATTTGGTCAAACAGCAGAATGGAAATAGAAGAGAAAGACAAAATGCAGGAAAATCAGTCTCTTTCACTACATATGCATGACAAATCAAATCAAAGAAGAGGCCAGAGGAATTGATTGGTATAGAATGTGGCAGTATCACCAAGAAGCATGAAAGTTAAAACTTTGAGTTGCTGAAGTAAACAGCTAGGAGGGCTGGAAAAGCGACTGCAGTCACCATGTGAAGGGGCGCAGACCGACTAGTATGAGAAGAAGTGTGTATTCTGCTATTTGAGTGGTAGAGAGAGGGCAATCAACCAATACACCGGCAGCAACCACCATGTGAAGGGGCACATGAAAAGCCGTGTGAAGTGTGTTTGGTGGAGTAGTACCTCCTATCACAAAAGATCAGCTTTCTCAAGAAGTAGAAAAACATGACTTTTGATGTATAGTTGCCTAATCACTTCATGGAGAAGAACAAAGAGAGAGGGAACAACCAACACCCATAGAAGGGTCGTGTGTTACCCAAGTATTCTTGATTGTTCAAGTTGATTAATGAAGCCTCAAAGAGACCGTTAGTGCACGTGTGGTGAAGAAAGAACCGGTTTTTCGAAAAGTTTGGAGTTCGAAGTATCTCACTCCCAACTTGAGGGAGGGTGTTGAGAATATATGTATTTGTTGTGTTTTAAGTGTTATTTCTGTAATTTCTCATAGTTGGGTATTATTGTAATTGCCCGGAAGGGTATTTCGGTAATTTTCTATTTTATAGCCCATTATATAAGGGTTGGAAGTTTGTATTAGGGTTAAGAGTCAGATTAATAGAAAGTAAGAGAGAGAGTGGGGGCGGCCTCCATTGGAGGGCTTGCCCCCTCCTTAAAATCTCCATTGTTTACTGTTCAAATTTTATTATCTTTTTCATATTTGTTCTTCTACTCCATTATCGAAGAATTTCAACACTTTTCCGTGTGTGATTTGTCCTGCTTGTAGTCAAGCCAACAGTTTATTGAATTTCAAAGATTGCAAAGCAAAACAAATGTGCTTTCCAACAAAATCATGAGCATCATCCAGCAAACTTATTTTTAAATATTTAAGATGCACCCGTGCATAAAACAAGGTACATGCAAAAGTGCAGCATCACTGGATTGGTTACAATAAACTTTAACATACTTATAACATGGTAGATAACCATTAGTTGCCACAACAAGATATTTTGTGTTTGCCTAACTGATTGTGAAGATTTTAAAAGAAGCCAAGATGGTTTGTCAATATAAGTAAGAGTTCAAAAGTTGCCAGGCAGAAAATCAAGTACCAAAACCAAAACTAAGGCTCTTTCCAGACTAAGTGGAGTTGGCTACAGCAAACCTTGGTTGCTATCCTGCTCAACCTTGTGCCATATACTCGCATTTACTCCAAAGAAAAATCATATCTTCTCTTTCCTTCCAGCACTTTTGAAGTATCCCTTGCCTCTTTTGGTGATGCACTCTCTTTTTGAAATTCTATCTTGGCTCTCTCTAAATGTCCAACCACTTTATGTGTGCCTCTCTCATTTCATCTTCTGTTATTGTTCGTCGCATAAACTTTTTTCTCTAATAGTTTCATTAATACATCCAGTGTTTCCTTGTGAAATGCTCTACATCTTCATTTTGTATCTGACATCTTTTCCACACCACGCTGATTAATTGCTCAACATTCAATACTTCAAATTAAATGAAGAAGAAACAAGTGACGCTTACAGTTTTTTTTCCATGACATTAAAAGCACAAACAACAATTAGAAAGACTTGAGGTAGGTAAACCTAACAGATCTAAAGGAACCAAGGCTACAAAATCTGAAAAATATTCAAGTTTGCACCAAACATCAAGTTTATGAAGTACCTTAAACAAATTAGCTTCCAAATCCGACTGTGAACTGTTGAAATATTCCAGCAAAGATAAATCATTAGACAATGCAGAAGAAACGATTAAGCAACAACAAAAAATGATCAACTCAAAAACTATAGGTAGAGAGAGCATACACATCTAGTAGGCTGTTTTCAACTAGCAGTTTTTTCAGCTCAAGAGCAATTTTAATAGCAACGTGGTTTGGGATCTGGAAAGAAAAGGAGAGAGACAGTTATCTCCTTTGAATCTCTCTGTGATTGACAGCACATTAATAACAGCTCACAAACATCCATCATCACCATATAAATTCATGAACCAATAAGTTTCATTTACATGCATTTATGCAACACCATCCAGTTCATTCCTTTTCCAATATGGAGTATATACCAAGGAGAAAACTAATGCATGCATTTGCAAGAGAATTAAAAAGAAACAAATATCATTACAGGCACAATTTTCGGGAAATAAATCGCATCTGGAGCAATCACAAGCATGGTTTCATTCAGGTGAAGGTTCTATATGATTTCAAAAAGGAAAGAAAAAGAAGGTAAAGGTTCTAGCGACACCAACTTGGATTGCAAAAAAACCGCCTATAACCAAAATATATGGAACTATTACATCACGCTTACTGAATGCAGAAAGAACAATTGACAATCACCAACTTCCCAAAAGCTCGAAGAAGAAACAACTGGAAAACCAACAATAAATCCGTAAATACTCGTGAAACCCCCGTTCAAAATTCAAATGACAAATTCACAAAAGAAGGAAGGAAGAAAGAAACAACAAATGCACAATTTCTCAAGGACCCATTCCCATACGTTGAAATTGACATACACGAACACCTACAAGAGCCACCACCAACCAAAACCCAATAATTCGTCAGAGCACTACATCGAACTCCTCGAGGAACGGAAGGAAATGGATCCAATCGAACACCAGATCCAGAATTCCTCGCTCAACCAATACCAACATCATCAAGAAACAATCTTACCAAGAAAAAGAAAAAGACCCAATCAGGGAGAAGAGAAATAATGTAAAAGAAGAAAAAGAAAGCCATAGAGAGCGCAACGAGCGGAATCAATGGACACCCACCTTGGTGACGGTGAGCATCCTGCTGAGCAGAAACCTCGATAACACATAGTAATGGTCCGCATTATCTCCAAGCCAAACTTTCACCTTCAATCCAATCAAAAGGGCAAAATCTTCAGCGAAAACAACAAAAGGGCGATGCATGCAAACAAGTAACAATACGATGACGAAAGGGAAGGAATCGAAGGGACCAACCTTTACGAAGTCATACTTGGAGGTGGTGTTGCGAGCGGAGAACCGGGGGAAGGGCGGCGCAGCCTCTTCCTTCTTGCCGTCCATGGCCGATGCCGACGACGACCCTGTAGCTGCTTCGTCTTTCTGATTCATCGTTGCTCGTAAAATCTACTACAGCTTTTGCATTTAATACAGCAAACTATTTCAGAAAAAGACCTCCAACTTGCCAACCTCTTTAGGCTATCATTACGTTGCCCGCCGGTTGGGGTAGATATGTAAATGGTTCGGATTCGGATCGGAACATCATTGGACTTGGCCCTGAGAGTTGATCTGTACCCGGGACACCTCTGAAACCGACTGAAACTAGAATCAGGGGAACCCTTGCAGCTTGGTTCCAGTCCTTTTTTTCAAAAAAACGTTTTAAATGCTCACCTTTGTTTTAAAAAATTCTTGAATAGGACCGGAATCATACATAATCCATGCCCGTCTTGGAACTGGACCTTGACCTAGAGAGGGCCGGTTCTGTTCTGGTACCATGGTGGGGCTGAATCTGTAGATTTCAATTTGAGACTCCCAGTTCCTTGAAACTGACCAGGTCTGATATACATACAGCCACCCATTTCAATATTTTTCGACGTGACTGTTGTATACATCTCCAAATTTGTTGAGATTATGTTGTATAGCAAGTGGCCTTAATATTCGGATAACATTCAGTTCTTCATATGGATATGGGTATGGATCAAAGAGCAGAATGAAAAATTATATTTGAGTACGCTCAAGTCTCACGCGAGAATCTTTAGGTGGTGTTTGATTACGAGTCTGGGATTCCGAACCGAAACCGATATGAGACCCACAAATCGCCTGCTTTTTATCCGTATGCAGCAAAAAAGCAAGGTTGTATGACCTCTTTTTTACCTGTATAAAAGACCCCATTCAGAGGACGGTGGAACTGTAGTTTTAGTTTCGTTGACCTCATAATCAAACACCTCGTTTGGATCTTTAAAAGAGCAAAATTGTCTTCCATTGTTTTCTTTCAATACTTAGAGGCTTTTTTCAACCTTCTTCTAAGGTTGGCAGTCCTAATTTGGTACCTTTATACCGAAAATCAATTTAGTCCTTCAGCCTACATCAATGATTTTATTCATAAGATATGCAATAAATCAAAATAATGTTGGGATAAACTCATCTATAATCATCATATTTCTTCTCTTTAATTGCTTATATGAGATTTTGCCGAACACAGGTTCAAGCTTCCCGAACAAAGACTGAAATCCATTTGATCTTGCATATTGAAACTGCAATCACAAAACAAAATACCGTTGTATGGAAAAGCCATTTGTCAGGAAAGCAGGAAGGATTACTGAACACCAGAAAACTGTAGTAGGGCAAAGCAGAAGTGGAGAAGATATGAGTGCGTGTTTATTCATGTATACGTAGGGGTAGAGGAAAGGTTTTTTTTAGGGACCATTCCTTTGGGATGGGTTAGAGACGGATGTACCAATACTAGGCCCCAACCTTAATGGATGGGTATGTGGCAAAAAATGAGATACACATACATACACACGCATGTATATATATAGAGATCATAGTCATACACACTGCTTAGTGCTTAGTCGTACGCTCAATCGTGATTTAATCTACTTAAACATCTCAATCATTCCGTCTTTGAGACGGATGTATAATATCATTAAACAAAAAATAATATAATATAATCGCATTAAATGCATCCTACAAGAAGTATAAAAGTACCTTCTTAAAACAAACTCAAACTTTCATCAATTGAATGGTTGAGATCAATAAAGATATTCCAACACAAATGAGGTGTGTGTATCAATCATGTTTTATCTCTCTTTCTCTCTCTCTCTCTCTCTCTCTCTCTCTCTCTCTCTCTCTCTCTATATATATATATATATATATATATATATATATATATATATATATATATATATATATATATATATGCCAAGTATGGGTCAGGATAAGTATTAAGTTGGGGCTTCTTATCCTTGTACCCGAACCCAAATCTGATCAGGTTGGGTCGGGGTTGCACCGGTCAGATCATATTGCTATCCCTACGTTGCCCCCTCAAGCCTTAATAATTAACATATAGATACACATTGTCATACCTTAATAAAAGAAATTTCCTTAATAATTTGTAAATACTATATACATGTTAATGTATTGTTGAAATGACTGTATACCTATCACAGGTTGTCATCCTTTAACATCATTCTTTCCAATCCACGAATAAGGAAAATTTCCTTAATATCACATTTTTTTTATTAATGAACCTGATATGTACAAGATTTTTTATACTTCTTTCTTTGTACAATGGGGAGGCAGAAGCCAGATGAACAGTTCGGCTTCCAAACTCCCGACCTTCAACTTATGACACGACCCCCCTTAACCAGGTGAGCTGCTGCTCCTTGTGCATCTTCGATACATATATTATTCAAACAAGCATTACAGCGCAAATTAAGCCAATATTGATGATCCTCCACATTATAGTAATAAGCGTCACAACAATGTAAGGTTTCGGACCTCTCACAGTCGATGAAAATACATACACAATCGTATGTGCGTACATTCAGATGAACCAGCTCTTACATTCGGAACCTGCTCTCTTTGACAAAACTTTAATTTGTTTCTGAAGTACGTGCATACACTAAGAAACAACAGAAGGGTGTATCTGTGTATATACGTATGTATGTATCTTTCGACACGGTTGTACAAAGTTCTTCTTCTTACTCCTCTGATCTGCCATTGACGTTCGAAGATGGAGGCTGGCATAATTGCTGATACAGTTTAGCCACTTTGAAGGGGTCCAGATTCATTGCCTGCATTAATGTGTTTGATTCAGTAACTCGATTCTTAAACTAAAAGTAATTGCGAAAATTATGAGGGAATTTGATTCTTAGGAAAGAATTTCAAAAGAAACAGTTTCATAGGAAACCAGGTCACACAAAGTACTTGCACATGTACCCGAAGATGACAGGGCCTTGAGACATAAGTACCTGTGCTTGAGATGCAACATTGGTGGAGAGCGTATATGGCAATGAAGCACCCGTGGCTCCCTCTTTCGATTTATCGATGAGACTTGGCGGCAGGAAGTTTGCCGGATTGAAGGTTGGAGCGATACCCGGAAGGTCGGCCGGCTGGATGCCGGAATTCATGCTCATCTGGGCTAACATGCACATTTGGAGTTGCTGCATGTTCATTGGCATCATCATACGGTGCATGCTTGTTTGGCTCATCAGCTGAGCTGTGGCCTGGAGCTGCTTTAAGTATTCTATCACCTCGTCTAGTATGGATGCCTTGTCAGTCTTGAATTTTTGAACGAAATACTTGTTAGGAGATCATAAAAACTATCAATTCAAAAGAGCAACTGATAATCATGTAGAGTGTAGACTATCAAATCGTAATATATTAAAAGAAAGGGTTGCAAATAGGATTGATGGGTCAGTTTCAGGTCGGGTGAAAATCAGGTCAGTCTCACCGGACCCATTAATCTTTTTCTTCAAACCCAAACCTGGCCTGATTGGATTCTGGTTGAGCGGACTGATTGTGATCCCATAACATAGTATACCAGACATTATTTAATATTATATTGGACGTAAGACAGGGTTTAGGGTTTTGTACTATATTATGTTATATATTATGAACATTAGCATAGTACATGATCCAACTCTATGAAAAGAAAGAATTCATGTAATCAGCCCATCTAATATAATATGAGGAAAGGCTTATAGGACTGTGTTATGCTTGGGAATGCCTCAAACCCTACCAAGCCTTTGTTAGGTTATGGTCCAATAGCTTAATTGAAAAAACTATATACGTGCAGACACACATACACACAGAGAAAGACAAGGCCGGTTTTGAATCGGACCAGGAATCGTCTGGAACCGAAACTGCCGGAACTGGACCTAGAATCAGAGAGGACCCGGTTCAGTTCCGGTTCTAACTTATGCAGAATCAGCAGTTTCATAATTTTCTAATTCAAAGTTTTTTAATATCTTTTCAGTTCCGAACCGTTTAGGACCTAAACCGAAACCAACAATTCCAAACCAGCATGGGAATTGGTCTGATCCCAGTTTGGTTCCTGTTCTTGGATCCAGGCAAACCAGAACACCCATCTATCTCTCTCTTATATGTATGTATGTATGTATGTATGCATGTATGAATGTATGTATGTATATATATATATATATATATATATATATATATATATATATATATATATATATATATATATATATATATATAGACACACACATGAGCCTGGCCTGGCACACATTTTTCCCAGCCCACAAGGGCTGGAGCCTAGACAGCCCATACTGATGTCTCTACCGTATATATGGAAATCTGTTTCTAATAGACATAAGTTTCTCACATGACAATATAACAAATAAAATTTATTGACGAGAACGCAAAGATCTTAACTTACCTTGCTAGAGTTTGGTATCAATTTCTGTAAAGTTTTCATCTTCTGGTTGATCTTGTTCCTCCTTTTCTGCACACATCATCATTTTTCATCAACAGTTGTTATTATTACTATTAGTATTGTTGTTATTATTACTAACTATTATTGTCTTTTATATGAGAGTATCTAATTAGATAATAAACACTTCAAAAGAGGGAGAGAAGTCTATCATGAAACTATAACATGATCTCGCATTTGTGGACTTACGACCTAACATGATACAAGATCGAGCTCAATGAAGATTAGAGTCTTAACTAATAGAACTCGCTTAGTAGGAGGAAGTCTTTTTTCCCCCTCTTTTTGGTTGGCTGGTAGAATTATTGGTTCCATAAAAAAGACAGTGATTTGTCGACTGTCGATATTGGCACAAGAATTTAATAAGAGGACGAGAATGGTACTAGGAACATGTTTGTCACTTTGTAATCAACTTGACTTCCAAATTGAGAGATTCATCCCCCATGAACCTATGATTGTACAATCATAGCATAGGTTCATGGACTTACTTTTCATGGTCAGTAGCAACCACGCATTTAAATGAAGAAAAAGGAAAATAAAAAAAGAAAATATGGTAATCTCATAAATCATGATAATAAAATTGTTACAAAATTTATATATGATTTACATGCATAATATTATAAATTCAAGAATAAAAGCCCGAGTAGTTAGTTATTACAATGGAAAATCTAACATTTCAAATATATTAATGTTATACCTAACTTTTAATGTATAAATTGAGTTACAAATGATTTTTTAATCCAAAACCAGTACTGTTCCATTCCTTAGAAGTGCAAACCGAAAAGAGTTTTCTGTGACTCTGCGTATTGATTCATCACTCTAACTTTTCTATGGTTCAAGCTTCATCTTACTACTTTAGGGTTAGTATCTTTGATGTATACTTGAACAAGTTAGGTGGCCATTTGTAAATATGTGGTTATCAAGTGTATTTTTTATAAATTTGCCAAGATAAATGCATTTGAAATTATCTGCTTGCATAAAGTTATAAACAAAAGTTTTCTTTTCCTTTTCTTTTCTTTTTTCGTTACAATGGGGACGCCAAGCAAGGTGCACCATGCACACCCCTGAGTATCGAGTCACGACCTTCAACTTGTGAGTAAACCCCATAGCCAAGCTAGTTCTGCTCATTGTGCTGCTAAACTATCGTTTTCTAGTAATTAAAGACTACTCATATTCGGCTGATCATCAAATCAATAATGAAAGACAAATATTTAGCCAATGATATGACTACGCAATGGTCGACTTGATGATTTAAAAGCAAATATGTCTACTCTTTTAATAGAAAAAATGAATATATCAAGTGTCTAACTAAGTTTGGTGATCATCATGAAACAAATGGAAAGCAAAGGGGTTGGATTCAATCCAAAACTGTGTTGTGGTACTTTTACGATTCGAAGAATACAGTAGGTGGTTACTTATAATTTCAGGGAAAACGAGGGGCAGTGTGAAAGCTTACACGCTCTGATTGGTTGTGAACAGCTGCTGCTCTGCTTCTTCTCGTAGAGGTTGAAAGTCCCTTTTGGCCCTTGATCTTCCGGTTTTCACTTTCTTCCTCCCTCTTTTTTTTAGCATATTGCATGCATGTACAAACACACACATATGAATTCATGTCATGAATAGTTGATCAATTCCCAAGTTTTGTTAATATATGATTAAATGAATATCCATTTGCATATGCCTCCCCTACCATTGCCGGAAAACATTTCTAGCCGGCCGGCCATCTAGATTGAAAAACCTTACAAAAGGCTATTATTACCAAGGAACTATTCTCTCTTCTTTCTTTTCTCCTTTTTGAGTATAAATGTGCTTACCTTGGTTCCACTATGACAAACTGAACCTTGGTCATCTTTGGCCGTGCTTGTATTTACCGGCGACCTGACGGCCGTCATACTTAGACCGCCAATGCGGCCAACCAACTCGCTTCTTTGCACATTGGTGCGTGGATCATTTATACCGATTGTGGCACTGGCTACACCAGAGATGGACCGAACCAACTCGGGATGTTGTGAACCCAGCTCATGTACTGTATTTACATTTAAGTTGGCAGACACACCAATTGCTTCCGGCACGATTGCAAACCTTTGGCACTTATTTTGTGATAGATCTTCCTTCTCACAATGACCATAATGGCCGGATGAATGGCCAGGGCATGAGCCTGCCGGGGTAAGCTCAAGCCCAGTACTGAAACGGTCCGAGCCTAGACAGGCCAAGGTCAGGGTTTGTGGAGCCGAACACGGGACAAGGGCATCGACGAACCAAGGGGGATGGTTCGGGAGTTCCGCAGCTGCCTTGTCCGGGACGCCGGTGCCTTGGTGCACGATGCATTCGAGGGTGCCAATGGCTTGGCCGGGGACGTCCCATGGGTGCTTCCCGCCGAGCTTAGTGGAGCAGGAGGCTGGTTTGGGCGGCCCTAGCCCGTGCATTGCCAATTGCCCGTTTTCCCATGTGAGCTCAGCTACTTCTTCATTATCCCACCTGAACTTGCAAGCAAAGAGAATAAGATGACAAAGTTGTCAAACTTGTCTAATAAAAATCTAATGAATTCAACGGCAAAAGACAATGTATGATTCATGACATCTTCTAAAGCTGCTTTTACAGTCAAATCCCTCTCTCTCTACAATGAAGGAAAGAACATGCTGAAGGTAGCAGGAAAGAAGCGAAGCTTACAGGGAAAGGCTGTCACTGAAGGAGTCAGTGTTGGTCTGAGCACCAGACTCTCTTTGCTTGAAACACATCATTTTGTTATCGATGTCCCACTGAGAAATGTGCTCATTCATAGCCATCACCCTTTCGGTACGAGACGGTCACCTTCTCTTGTCTGTCTGCGAGCTCTGTGTGTGTGTGTGTGTGTGTGTGTGAGAGAGAGAGAGAGAGAGAGAGAGAGAGAGAACGAATTAATAAAGCAGGAGAGGGGATCACGAAGGTAATAGGAGGGACGGAGAGAGGGGGGCGACGTGGAAGTGGCAGCGCCACACTGAAATATGAGTGACCAAATGCATTCATTGTTTCCTTCTAACTCTCCTTTTGCTGGCTTGCTCAGGGAAAGTTGCAGCCCACCTTCTTGATCTTCCACCAAACCCAACCTTTTTTTTTTCTGTATGAGTGCAATTTAGCTCCTGTTTCCGGTCTGGAGCCTACACCACACTCAGTATTGTGCTCGCACCTGAACCCAGTTGAACATGACACACACCTTAATGCATACGCCTTCCATGTGCTACTTTCTTTTGGCCTAATGGAGAGACTAAAACCAGAAACACTCTTTCAGTCTCAAACTCGTGGAGAGACCAAAACCAGAAACACTCTTTCAGTATCAAACTCATGACCCTTTAACTTGTGAATTGATCCCCTAATCAGGTGAACTCACACTTGTCTAAGCGATATTTGAGGTTCTGTTCTTTCATGCTTCTGTATCTCTTGATTTTCTTTGTGTTATTTGAAGCCAAGGCCATAGCTAATGATGATAGAAACAAAGACAAAATATAAAATACACCCAAACTCCACCACTATGTTAGTTCAATGCTGGAGACGTCCATACCTGGCTTCGGCCTTCTTCTTGGAAAAAAAAGAGGTCCAATATAATGGGTCATATGGGCCAGACAAATTCCAAGTTCTCTTTTCTAGGTTCAGTTTTTTTTTTCATATTGGTACCCGGATTTGGTCGTACATGGCTTCACCACAATGAATTCGAGTTATCGTATTTGTACCCTTTAGCCAATCGATCTCATAGGACATCTTACCTTGCCTTATCTAAGCTTTTTTCTACACTGGGTGAGGTTAGCTAAAGGTGCAACACGAGGACTTCATAATACTATAACTTTGGAGTTCGAATGGAATTTGATATATTTTCCCTTAAATCTAACGTAACTATTCTTTTCTTTTTTTTCTTATTCGAGTGCAAGAGTAATTCCTAAAATCCCTTGTAAGAGATGTTAAAATGAGTCTTACCCAAGAGTGAGTATTACATTTTTAGCTCATTTTTACAGTAGGACCTAGTGGCTCGGCCCATTTGGCCCTAGGGGCCAACAGAGCCAGATTATATATGTGTGTGTGTGGAGTTTTAGCAGCATAATGTTATTCGTTGCACAATTTTACACCAACACTTTTATGGTTGGATCTTTGAGATCAATGAACAAGATTTGAATCAAATGTATTGTTTTACCTTTTATGTAAAGTGATTCAAGTTTCCAACATAGATATCAAAGATTTAACCGTAAAGATGTGCATAAGATCATGCAGTTAAGACTTTTATATATATAAAGAGAGAGAGCTGCTAGATAGTCTCTCATGGTAGACATTACTTGAGCATTCTTATCGTTCGGTAAAGATCAAAGAGCCTATTTCAAGTAGCATTTAATGCACTCTTTATGCTAAATGACCTTGAATTCTCTATTGATGTTGATGGGCAACTCAATCTACATCATTTGTGCGATCGCATGAATGATGCAGATCGTCTAGTATAATATGGTATGATATGATGTCGAGTATCTCCTAATTTCTCTTTTATATATATATATATATGCTTGACCTAGGCAAGTTTACATGTACTGTGTTGTTTTCTGGCTGGCAGTTTTCAATACTCCGTGGCCAATGGTTTAGAGCGCGAAAATACAAGATTGCTGCAGCAGAGCAAGTAACAAACCCTAGATGAGTCAATCCTTATAAGCTTGGATTCTACATGCGTATATGATAATATCATGTGATCATATATACTAGATAATAGTTATTAATATGATAATAATAATAATAATAATGAGGACAATGATGATCAATCTATCAAGATAGTGATAGTGCGATGCCTGATCAGTTTTGTGCAAGGGCCATGTACACAATCTTCCATCTCACTTCTGAATCAGCGTGACCTACAACACGATTCCATTTACACTGCCTGAAAATATTGAGTTTCTCTAAGTTGAAGATAATCATGCGCATCTATCATGAATATTCATGGCGATCATATAAGTACGGATAACCATGAAGATGATAATAATAGCATGGGCCATGGACGGCCCTAGACATGTTCGGTGCTGGTTAGCTCAGAACCTAGAACCTTAACCAAACCGGCCTAGACAATTTACGGTTTTATAAAAGGTGAAACCGGAACTGAACCTGGGTTCAGCTGATTCCTGTCTCGGTTCGGTTTCGAATGGAACAGCTGTCGGTTAGGAACCGGCCATGTCTAGACAGCCCCGTTGTGTTGTAACACACATACACACACAGAGGAAGAGGTATGTGGTGGTTGATTTATGTGATAGCTTGCAGTAAATGCCTTATTGTCCGATTTAAGTTGGATTAATGGCTCATACGACTCCTACAAAGAAATTAACGTTTGTCAAATTCAATACACTAAAATGAAAAGTATTAAGAACAAGTAATACAAAACAAGTGTAGTATGAAGCAAATTCAACTAGTCTAATAACAAATAGGTCATGACCCCCCATGATAAAAGTCCTCGCTCTGAGTCTGTCTGGCACCCACTCTCGACTCATGTGATGCAAGTCGTGAGTTTGATTCCTGAGGTATACAGACCTGGCTTCAGCCTCAGCATTTGTTAGCGCCGAGAAAAGAAAAAAAGAAAAAGATAGACTAACGAAACTCCGAATCAACATGTTAACATGTATTTCATTGGTGTACTGAATTTGGGAAAACATTGTATCATCTGCCTGATGCAGGTCGGGTTGAGAACACGAGAACGAGTAGTGTGTTCTAGCACATTGCTCAACTTACCCATATGGCTTGCCTAAAATATACATATACGCATGTGTGTACATGTATTAATTTCTATTCAGTATTTATATAAAAGTAAATGGAATAAAAAAAAATCTTTTACCTGTTGTTTCTACAGCAATTGGCCTAGTGCCGTGTCTATAAAACGATGGAGATGGGATGAGAATAGGTTTTCTCTGTCTGCGTCTTGTTTGAATGTGTGGGGAATCTTCTTGATCAAGAAAGGCGTGATTGCGAAGCCTTTGAATTTTAGATCTAAGTTAAAATTAGCAAAAAATGCAAGCAGATTTTTGTAATTTGTTAATAAGTAAGGTAGTGTTTTTAGTAGATTTGAAATTGTAACTACACATCAAAGTTGTACCATTTCGACTTTCGAGTGTCTCTCTCTCTCTCTCTCTCTCTCTCTCTATATATATATATATATATATATATATATATATGAGAAATGATGAGGTCTTCTTGAAGTATATAATCTCGAAGAACCACTATTCTATTATTCTTGATAGATGATCGTAAACAACACCAACAAGATGTTACTTTTGAGAGATAGTAGAGTTCTCAATATGACAAAGATGATGTTTTATTGTGTTGTTCCTAATTATCTATCAAAGGTGATCTAATGGTTACAAGAGTAACACCATCATTCCTCTCTATAAATATATCATCTTTTGCTCTACCTAGGATTGTTTTGGCTAAAATTATTACTTTGATATGCAAGCAAGTCCATGAACGTTTATTCACAAACAACAAAGTTCATGATTCGTAATGTTGTTCAAACATTCACACTGTCAGCTTATCGAATTCCATCATTTTGCCAATTATTCCTGAACTCACTATGCTTGGGCTACGTTTACATAAAATCCTATAGGAATTTTAGAGTGATGTAAAGTTGTCCTGAGCTCGAAAATTAGCCGGATTTCAAACATTGAGCTACAAAGCTACAATTTTGTCCGGAGATTTCGCCGGAGGCGCCTCACCGTGCCTTAATATAGATCTACTGGTCGAATTCCTGTATTATGAGGGACATTAATCACACGGGGAAGATATGCAGATCAAACACATAATGGGCCCAGTATAAGCTACAAATTATATTGAAATAGACTGTTAATCTTATGTTAAGCTTGATTAATCATACTTATCTTAGTAGCCCCCCCCACCACCACCACCACCAAACTATATTTGGACATTATTGTACTAAGCTGAGGAGCTTCCTCATTGGATGAAACTGAATAGTTGTGTGCGGTTTTCACAAATCATTTGAGCAGAGACTGTTATCGTTGGTTTGTCAACTTCATTTGTTCATAATAAGAACGGTGGTTCACTTTTCAAGTCTGATATCGACATCTACCTTACACTTTGATACTGAGATTCAATTACAAGAGTTGAAGCTGGATTCACAACCAATTGCTTTGCTGCTTGAGAGCCGCGTCTCTCTCTCTCTCTCTCTCTCATAGTTCAAGATTGTCCTTATAGGTGACGGTGATTTGGGCCCTTGACGATGGATGCTTCTCATGCTGCACAGACAAACGGCCTGACATGTTATGACATGCTATCGAAATTATTTTGAAGTTGTTTGTTCATCGAGCAGTTATATGATACTGATATCTTTAAATTCTGATCCGGGCCGATGATGTTCCATCTAATATAAAGCGATAAGGACGAGATATTACAGCTGCGTGCCTCAACTGATCTGCCATTCACGTTAAACCGGCAGACTTTTCAGATATTTCACTAACTACGCTGCGATATATATATATAGTTTCATGTGCATAATTTTGCATGGTGCATAATCTCTCATTTCGTATTATTATACTATTTCAACTATTAACTATTTATTACAGTTCTTTATCACCTTTTACTATTCTTTTACTGTTCAAAACCATCTTTCATCAAACAAAATAATTGTCACAACTAACAAGACACCTAAATTATAAAACTGCTTATATAGATTTTCTATGTGGTTTTGATGATGATAATAGATAGAGTAGTAGAAGGTGGTCTAGAACAGTGACACATATTCATTAAAGCAAGGTGGAGTGACTGAGGTGGGGTGACCGCTCTACATGAAATTCTGAAAACCAAAGAAAAATTTACAAGAGACCATTGAATCTATGGTCACTATACATTATTATTCGCCCCATTTCAAATGGTCCATTAGGCAGTTAGCCCCACCCCACAAAACATTTCAGATCTGCCACTGGTCTAGAATAAACCAGGTTTAAGTAACTGTCAGTGTAAGTGTGGTATTATTGCATTTACGATACCAAGTTGGGGTCTTATTCAATCAATCATGGGTGATGAATAGGGGGGGACTCCCCAACCCAACTGTCCTGGCCATTGCCTTGGATAGCTCCTCTCCAGCATCGATCAATGATTGTTTCATGAACTTGGACCTAAGTAGGCTATGTTCCATGAACATGAACCAGTTGAGTTCACATTCTTCTCTCTCTCTCTCTCTCTCTCTCTCTCTCTCTCTCTCTCTCTCTCTCTCTCTCTCTCTCTCTCTTTGTCTCTCTCTCTCTCTTTCTGAATATATGTGGGTGTGACTAGATTGCCTTAAGTTAAAAGGATTTCAAACTTTTAAAGGAAACTGACACGCAGATCAAACTTATGAGGCCCAAATTAAACTCATAAGTTTGATATGCTATCATCCATGATATGTTAAATGTAGCCAATGTTTCACTTGCACACACTAGGAGTTGCTAGACTCTTTTTATGTTAGACTCTTCTTGGCGGATAATTTGGATCATCTATCTCTTCAATCGAAAGGTTTAGATTAAAAAAAATACAAAGTATAAAATGTAATTTATACTTTTTGTTTTCTTTAAAAAAACTATTTTGTTTTTTTAAAACTTAAATGGTTTAATTACCATTAAAGTTAAAAGGTAAATATTATAGAGTAGTAATTAGACCTGCCATGTTTTATGGTTTTGAGTGTTGGGCAGTTAACCATCAACACGTACGAAAGATATCTATGATAGAAATGAAGATGTTGAGATGGATGATTGGTCATAAAAGAAAAAACGTATACATAATGAGGTTATTAGAAACAAATTAGGAGTGTCACAAATAGAGGATAAAATGAGAGAATATCGTTTAAGATGGTTTGGACATATAAAAAGAAGATCATAAGAAGAATCTTTAAGAAGGTATGAAAAACTAAATTTGGAAAGTATTAAAAGAGGTAGACGACGACCACAAAAGTATTGGAAAGAAACAATAAAGAATGATCTAGCTTATTATGAGTTAAGTGCTAACATGGCACATGATAGAGCTATGTGGAAACAAAGAATCCATGTAGCTGACCCCGTCTAGTATCTTAAAAAGCTTAGTTGGTGTTGTTGTTGTTAAACCGTTTAATAAAAGATATGAATGTTACATATTGTAAATAAGAGTCTAACATGAATTAGTCTTTATAACTCTCATTCTCTTTCTATATATAATATAGAGAGAGATAATGTGAAATGTTAGCCTCAATCAATCCGTTCTAAAATTCATTGTTGAAATCTTAATAGAAAAGCAAATAGTACATTTGTATTTTTTCAAGTGTACTTGATTCGCACCGATATCATTATTCTTGTTTCGTAATGAATAGTTTGTTTGAATATATTAACATGTAATGGTACTATTTTGTACATGGGGGTGTTTATCTCTCTCTCCATATATATTATATATATATATATGTGTGTGTGTGTGTGTGTGTGTTTGCGCGACAGACACGCAACGCTTTCTCACAATTGGGCGTAAACGTACACACGAATCGTCCGCAGGAAAAACCGTAAGATATGAATGGATTTAATAAATGCTGCTACCATCTGTACGTGTGTATACGTGTCGAAGTGGGTACGAATCTGGATCCCGGCCCATGGACCACTTTATTTGAATTCAACTTAGATCGTGTTATTGGTCTTGTCAGTACGGCCTTTAATGCTGCATGATAGGGTGCTCAGCATCCGCACCATTGATCACGGTGCTCACTGATTACGAGGCCGAAAGATGCATCATGCATCGCTGCTTCACAAAAGATGGCCTTCTCATGACTGGGGGTTTCTTCAATAAGCTGGTTAGGATCAAAGACAACTTTCAGCCATGAGCAATCGGGGCTAGTTGTGAAGTTAATGCACATATCCTTTATACATTCTCTCTGCTTTGTTTTCTCTTAGAAATAGAAACCTTGCATCATGCAGGGTTTTTTCTTTTTTTGTGAAGGGCAAGTGAACCAAGAATTCTGGGTTACAATCTTGTGAACTTTTCAGGCGACGAGACTCGGTTCTCGTGGCCAGGGCCGGTATACTCGAAATGACCATCGACTCGGAGGTCACGAGTTCGATATGTTCCTCTTGAAGAACTTAAGTTTCAATAGCGATGCCAGAACCAGTTTTGAACAAAACCTTATGTCACAAAGACTCACAGGCTCAGTTGAATCTGATCAAGATTCAGTTTCATCCAGTAGCTCTGCAGATCACAGCTGGTATCCTTGTAACTTTTATGGAATAAACTTCTACTTGGTTTGTCTTGACCGAGGTTTCTCACCCGAAAAAGAATAATTCAACATTAGAACCAATCCCATTCTCACTTGGGACTTTTTTTTATGTATGTAGCAAATGTTCATGTTGCAACTCTCTCACACACACAAATTGGGCATCAAATGGGTAATGAAACAAGTACATGTGTGATGTCCAGTTCCCAACATGTGACCCTTTGATTGTGAACATAATATTGACCTAGCGCTGGCATAAAACCCTTCACCAGTATAACTTGATGCTGGGTCACGCACTCTTTTCTATTATCAATAAAGCATATGTCTTATAGGTTTGCACTTCATGCGTCTTTACTAACTTTTCTCTCTTGTATTTGATGTGTTGCATGGCATGAGTTAAACGGATGCCAAACTTTTGTCTAAATCTTAGCATTCAAGAGAGGGACTTAACTCA